>JAJJWO010000119.1:0-146848 GCA_021655895.1 Fusarium sp. NRRL 66739
TTTAATATAAAGCAGTAAAAACTACTAGCTCTATATTTACTTAGACTTATAACTATTATATAAAGTAAAAAGTTATAAAAACAGGTAATTTTAAGGAAATTATTTATAGCCTTAAAGTCTTATAGAAGGAGACTTTATATGCTCAGTTTTTATCTACAGCTAGCTGGTCTACTATTCTAAGGCTTCTAAAATTGTAAGGGTAATTTCTAGGTTTACTCCACTCCGCGTGACATTGATATTTCAATCATCACTCTCCAGCCTTCATCGCCATCTCACAAGGTGCTCTCTCTGTTATGAACCTGTAATGTGGTTTCAATATTTGATTTCCATTTGGTAGGTATTTATTCGGGCGTCCGACTCGACGCCTCTCCGAATCCTCACTTTAACCTCGTGGCGATGCAATCTCATCTAGCTCCTCAACCCCCAAATGGGCGACAGCAGACGGGCCCTCCACTCTTCGGTGCTGAAGATCGGCAGCGGAGCTGGTCCACCTCATACACGCTGTATATGTGATACAGAAGATATAAAAACAACCTTAGACAACGCGCCTGTCCTTCGACGTCATCCATGAATCCAACTCCAGAGCCAACATGCCCGACCCAATTGATATGATACTCCGTGTCATTCGTTAATCCCATTAATGATGAATCCCAAAAAAATCATTCCTCCATGCGACCGAAAACACCGTCGTCATCGTCTTCGCTGCGACCACGCGAACGCATCTCAAAATCGTCGTCGTCCATAACCGAATCGCCGCTTCCGTCCATCTTGACGTCTTCACTGGGACGTCTCATTTCACCACGAGTAAAGCTCTCGGGCTGTCGACGGGGAAAGCTGTTGATGAAGCTCGCTGTCGATAGCGGAGTTGCTTGATCGAGATACTGTGCTGGCAGCGGAGGAACAGGGGGCGCATCTGCAGGGACCATGACGTTGCGAGACCCGTTGTTGCTACCAAAACTGCAGCTAAGAAGCTCAACTGCAGCAGCCAAATCTCGGTCGTCTTCACCCGTTGCGTTACGCCCGGACGAACCTGGGCGGTGGTCGTTGCTCGGTTGGCGATAATGACCAAATCCAGAGCTATACGGGGCACTTCCGGCTCCAAAGGAAGCAGCCGAGTTCGACTGGAAGCTCCTCGAAAATCCGCCGTTGCTGCTGAAGCGCTTGTTTCGGTACGAGGTGCCATTGACGTTGACCCCCTCGGCAACTGGGGGTGGGGTAGTGTCGGCAGAACTCTGTCGTTCCGCGTGGTCGGAGTATCCAGACGCTGCGGGCGAGGAGGAACCAGCTTCACTCTGGAAATCTTTAGTAGATTCAGGAGGAGTGTCGGCATTGTTGCCAGTACCGTTCATGGTGACCAGAACAGAAGCGGCTTCAAGCAGCTGGACTTGTTGGTGCTTCGAAATGAGCAGCTTCGAAGTCAAAGCCCACTCAGGTGTGTGTTCCCACCTAGGTCCAATCAGCGACACAATTCAAAGACGTAACGTTACACGCCAAAGACAGCTCTCATCTTCAGAAAAGACTCGCTGCGCTACGAGCAAATCAAAGGGAGGGGAACCAACAAGTGCTTAGTCAAGCAGCTGCTATGCTTGTAGCCTTTACCGCACTTGTCACAGCGGACCTCGACCCTGTTGCTCTTCTTGCTCTCCTTGAGAGTCTGGCCATCGCTTGCACGGCGTTGACGAGCCTTCTGGAACTTGGTAGCTCCCTCATCAGCCGAGCCGTCGTTGGCGTCGTCCTCGATGGCACTACCGCTGAGTTCTTGCTTCGTTTCGGGTATCGACTTGTGGTTCGGAAGGCTAGCGGGCGGAGACGGGAGGCTGCCGGCGATGGCAGCTCGAGCAGCGGCGTTCTTGGACATGGTGTTCCGGCGGCCACCGTTGGCAATGGGCAAGGCGGCAGAACGCTCACCTTCCCGAAGAGCGGCGGCAATCGCGGCTACATTGGTATTCGGGTTGGTGACCGACTTGCGTCGAGTCACCCGGTGGTTGGCGTTGAGAGCGCCTGTGAGCAGCGAGTGCGAGCTCGTCCGAGCGTGGGGTTGACGGCCGGGCAGGGCCGACGACGAAGACGACATTGGAGAACGATTCTGAGTCAATGGCCTCGAGGACTGCTGCATTTCCTGATGAGGATGAAGGAGATCAGCAAATCTGGGCCTTGGTAGGTTGTGAAGCCATCTGGCAGGTCGTGGGAGATCATAGCAGGGCAGGATCGGGGCAGGGCTCGGGTCGGTCCCTCCGAGGGTGAGGGCAGCGTACTTTGGATGAGGCCATTGCCGGCGACTTGGGAGAGGTTCAGAATTCGACCGACTACTGCCGTGTCGAACGCGAACTAGGCGTGTAGATTGGTGCTGTCAGTTACTCTTGGGTCTGAAGATCGTGGACGGTTGGTAACAGGAGGAAGAGAAGTGGTGAGAGGAAAGATCTCGCGAGCAAGAGTAGCAGAGCAGACGAGAAATAATATTTTGGGAAGAGCACCCAAGCCAGGGCGTGTGTGTGGTGGTGGTGCGGGGGCGGCTGTAGCGGACTTGTGTCTGGAGGTAGGAGTATCTGGGCTACGTGAATTGATGCCTGTGCGATTATCGGGACTTGCTCAAGTGAAAGGGATGGGCACCCGGCAAGATGCCAGTCACCTAGGTACCGTACCAACAGTACCTCTGAGCCACTGAACCTGACCTTGTGCCTTGGAAACGAGAGGGAGGGGCTCTACAGAGGGAGCCAAGGCCCTGGACCGGTTCCAACGCCTTCCACCAGGCGCTATGGTGCCGTGTTCACTTGTCTCTGGGCTCTCCAGGCCCCGGGGGCAGCCATTCGATGGCGACGAGTGGAGAGGATGAGGCTTGACAATTGGTCCGCTGACCCCCTGTCGAGCATCCGAACTGAGTTGCAGCAGGGAAGAAAGAGAGAGTGGGAGACAGAGAGTGAGAGGAGGGGTCAGGTCAGGCGCCTGTCCGTGGTCCGCGGAAGGGCGTGAATGTAAATACTGGTGCTAACTGTCGACCGCGCGGGTGTGCGATGCGTCCTGCTGAGAAACAGGCCAGAGGGAAAGTCGCAATCGGCCGGCGAACCGCCTATCCCATCCCTTGTTGTTGGTTGATCTGAGCTGCCAAAGCGAGGTTAAGAGATGCGGTAGCGCTGGACCTTGAGTAGAAGCTCGTTATAACCAACAAGCAAGCCCACGATGCAATGAGCAACAAGGACGGACTTGACATTGAACGACGTAGAGGTAGGTAGGTAGTCAAATGCAATAAAGGTACGGATACGTATCTCCTCAATTACCTTCGCTGTCGTGCATGAATGTGCTGTGCCCATGATTGGATTCCCCTCACAGCACAGCTCGCACCTTGCTTGATAAGGTATAAAAATGGGTAAAGGTTTCTTTATGCACCATCCATAAAAGAAATATGCAGAGATGCCAGGGTCCTGTCCGCTGCACAACCTTACATACGGCCAGGTCAGGGGAGCGACGACCGTTTCCATTGTGCCTGGAGGTTGACTGCAGTTAGAAAGTACTGTAAGGGCCCGGATAGAGGAACGTGGCCACTGGAGACGTGGAAAGCATCCTCAACGAATTGTATTGTATCTGGTCGCCTTCTTGTCGTCAGTTTTCTTGTTGGGAATCATTATCACGTCTTTGCTGTATTCGATTCTGGGTTGATTCGTCACCCGACGCGTCCATGCCCTCATTCAGGTCTCCTCCAGTCGTACATACAGTACAGTACGCTTCCGCTCTCCATTTCCCCAACTTCCAAAGACGGGTAGAGTGGCCCCGTGGCCCTAACACGACTGGCCTGGCAGGGCAGGGCATCCGACGTCCGCCAAAGCCGCCTGGGATCAATCGCTCAATCGAGATGGGCTGTCCAAAGCTCACACTGGGCGGAGAGGGGGTTGGTGAATGGGCGAGTGAGGAGCTGGTGTTCGAGGAAGACTGATTTGGGGAACTAGCAAGGGGGCGTTGTTGGATGAAACCCGGGGATCATTAGAGTGGAAAAGAGGAGCCATATTTACACTGTATGTCCCATCCCACAGCGCCCTGGAGGTACCTACTGTACAGAGGTCAGTCAGAGGCGGCTCGATGGCGTTTACCAGAATCGATGCGCGAGCCACTTGACCATCGAAAACAATAGTTTGATGCATGTCGAGAGCATGCCACGCGGAGGCAGCGAATTGTCTCAGATTCCGATGCTTCTTGGTTCTCGGGCTCGAGGATTGATTTTGTTAACTTTTTTCTTTCTTTTTTTCCCTCCAAAAAAAGCTGGCGATTCCTCTTGCAGTGAGGCTTGATAGCTATCGGCTGGGGCTGTGCTCATAGGAATTTATCCTCGAACCTCCCAGACCAGATCTAAGTGAAAGATTGACATGGTTTTATCCTGAACACCGCCGAATATCTTGTTTCTTTAGC
This sequence comes from Fusarium sp. NRRL 66739, assembly GCA_021655895.1. Classification (NCBI taxonomy): domain Eukaryota; kingdom Fungi; phylum Ascomycota; class Sordariomycetes; order Hypocreales; family Nectriaceae; genus Fusarium; species Fusarium sp. NRRL 66739. The sequence continues at coordinate 4,399 of JAJJWO010000119.1, forward strand.
CGTCGTATACAGTATACAGTCAGCTCCCGTGCCACATTGTCTTGGCCTGGAAGAGTCTTCATCCTGTTTCCGGATTATGAAAGGACTGTTCGGATACGACGAGGCTCTCGTGTCTCTCGCTCACTGTGACAGCTTGAGACGCGTCTAATGAGACGTCGGACCAAATTTGTTTCGAGCCCTTGGCTGTGGGTATTGGATAACCTGTTTATTTTACGGTTTTCCATGCCTGGGTCTTTATGCTTGAGCGTTTGTTATGCACTTGAATCCTCGTAGCGATGCAGACATTGCAGAGGATACGATGCCAAAGTTTAAGCGCGTAGTCGGAATAGGGATGGGCTGACATCAGCGTCCTTACCATTTTCAGGAACCATAAATCATTTCGGATACCTTAATTTTAGCAATAGAAAGTAAATAACTCGTGTCCACCTGTCTAATATTATCATCTCCCGTCAATATGAGCATCATCGAATACAGAGGTAGAATTGCTCTCCCTCTTACACGTGCAGATACCCGTGGATTGGACGCCGTTCCGTACTGGTCCCGCATTAAACCTAACCCTTGCCCTGAACAAGAAACCCTGCCCTGAGTAGCCTCAATGGCCAAGGTGAGCGAACCCTGATCTGATCTGATAACGCTGTTTGTTCGGTGAACCAATTGTTGGTTCGACTTGTTGGCCTGATATTTCAGAGTCCGGGCTAGACAATTGCTGTGTTTCCGTTGGGCTTGGCTGGTCTGACAAGAAGACAGACCAGCAGAAGATTTCTCATTCGACAATGGCTAATCTCAAAGGAGAAAAAAAAGTTGAGACCCCTTCTTTTCTAACTTTTTTTTTCTTGAGTTGGTCCAAGTGATGATTCACGACCATGCGCATATCAAGTACGGAACCACAAATCACATAGCGTCATGACTTCTCTGAAAGACTACCTACCTACCTACCTAGTAGTTATGTATCACTTCTCTTTGCATTGTTAAAAACTCCTTTCTGTTTTATCACGGCTGGATACTCTCGTGTGTCTTAACCACGATGCCAACTCATCCTTTGGCTCGGAATTCCACTTCCCCAAAACTTGGGTGTGTAGCTAACGCCAATCACGCCCAAATCGTCTAAGTGCATATACCCCGACTTAAGCCTTTTTATTCATACTTCCTGGGCGTCGTTATCACCGACCTACGGCCCAGTGCGGAAAGGTCGTCAGCTAGTCACTACCAAAATAGTCACTAATGGCGCTGTCACCTTTGGTCTCTGCTCTTGTTTGGTTACAGTAAAGGAGAGGCCCTGAATTTAGCTGCCACCGCAATCTCAGCCTAAGAATGGATTGACTGGCGCTGAGGTGAGGGCTTTGGCCAGTTATGGCTAAAAAGGGGAAGTATTGAAAACTGGAGAGAGGGAACCCGGCTGGCCCTTGAACTATTCCTCAGCCAAGGTATCCAACGTAGGTTTCTTGGAAAACGCGCAATGCACTGTGCCCCTTGCTCATTGGCCCTGACGTTTCTCTTTGTAGGAGGAGTTGAAGACAGATTGAGCATATTCTCACGTAAGGCCAGGTAAAGGAGGCGGGTGTGAGGGCAAGGCAATAAGACGAGAGATAAAGAAACCACTTGTCCTCATGCTTGGCCGTGATTATACTGCTCCTCTCTTATGCGGCACTTGTCCTGCAGGCATTGTTAAATCCCAGGAGGCTATTCTCGATCGTGTTTCTCCATGGTATTTGGCTAGGATTAGCGATATAAGTTACCCCTCAAATTGCTAAGCAATATGTGACTTAGCGGACAATCCGTCCCGTCTCTCTTACCCATCCTAGCGGTTGACCGGTCACAAGCACTTTCACCTGACCTAGTGCCTTCCGTCAGTTGTGTGCCCGGACCTCTGGTCACATGTAGCCTTTTAGGTATCGTTAGATGGGAAGGATTTGCTGTACGGGCTGTTCCTGCCGTGTCCTATGCAGTCGGATACAGATGATTGTGGAAGGTGCAACGTCAAGGTGGTGTTCTTACGAATTGAATGCTGGTTGGACAACTCTTCCGCCAGCATTTGAGAGTCACAGTGGCCTGCGACTTGAATTCAACCAAGACGGGGCGTTTATATTGGATTTTTTTTTTTAGCACTCGGGATTTTCATCTTCCTACCTACTATGGCACGTTCCTGGCTATCTCACAGAGCATTTCCATCTTGAGATGGTGTTTCGACGATCACCTATTTCAATCCCAGCTCAAATCGGGACAATTCTGCCAATAGCGCTGTGTCTTTCAATGCCAATTTTTCAATCTCTAGCTTCAACACGTGGAGCCAATGCTCTAGAGAGATCAGTTAGAATGGCTACATTCCTTGGAACCTTTCTCGCACAACCGGCGTCGAATTAACGTCAAGAATTTGCGACAGAATTTCGAGTCCTGGATCGAAACGACGTCATCGGCACAGCTACCCTGGCCTGGAAAAATTTTGTTGTTCCTGCTCTTTATCACGGCCAAATTATTTACAAATGATGTAATTTTGACATGAACAAAGAATTTACTAACAAATTGGTGCCTACCTAAGCTGGCAAGCTTGTCTGGGATCAAGCTGGGTTCTTTGAGCAAAAGACTCCATCAGAGTGGAAATTCCTGGGACAAACCCACAAACATGGATCGCAATGAGGAACTGAGCTTACCTGAACAAGACCAATCAGATTCACCGCTCATCTCTCCGCACTTAGACAATCTCGATCCCTCTTGGCCGATAGAAATTGAACGAGACTCACTGCCGTGCGAGTACAGTATGTATGCCGGTGATGGGCCAGGGTGATTGCTCGACACTGAAACATTGGTCAGAGAAAGGTGATGATACAGGAACCTACAGCACTCACTTACGGTACGCTCGTAGCGCGACGATGGCCTGAGTGCACTTCTCTCCCTCCCTCCTCTATCCTGCAGTATCGGATTTCTCGCATCACAGACCTGCAGCGGCTGACGATCTGGGGTGCGGCGCCTCCGCCCTGGAATCACTGATAACACGCAAGCACCACAGCAGCCGCCGCTTCAAAGGCCCGCTGCCCGCTAAGCAGGCTCTACCTCATCAAGCATAGCTCAGACTCAGGAGGGCCTAGTTGGGTTCATGACAGCTGGGGTCGACTGCGTGTCTTTCGACTTTGTTCTAACCAAAAACCAAAGACAATCAAGCCAACACTCAGCAATTTTCCCGAGGTCTAGAAGACCTAACACTAGTCCAAAAGAATTCGACGCTCTTGGAATGGTTGGTGATGGCCATGGGAAACAAAGAATTGGCGTGTTCGAGAGGTGGATTATGATAATGGTGACGGCCGACAACATCTTAGGAACCTATTCGGACCTTTGAATCCACTTCCAAACATTTCGAGGCATGGTCTATGGCAGCCACGAAACAATGGACAGATAATTGTACAAAACGTACGGCGTCTCAACTAATATCACGGCATTTACAATTGTATGCTTCCTCCTCTCAGCGGTACGGCACGGCAATCAATCCGATGCTCCGTGTCCGTCAGTCGCCTTGAGCTACCATTTGTGCTGTTCTGTCGCCGAGCCTTCCCCGCCTTGATGAATTACCCCTCTATCTACGCCCGTCTCACAGGCTGCTGATATGGACTGTGGCACAGCAAGCGGGACTCACACGTACTGCAAAGAGGATATGCACAGGGGGATGCTTTACCTCTCAGCAGGAATCCCAGAGAATGTGGATATTTCTATCTTGATAGCAATGGGGAATTCATGCCTTAACACTGGATGGGGTTCATAAAAAGCGGTTTGCGAGATGTCCCGATGCATACGATGATACTTCAGAAGTGACGAGAATGGGGGGGTCTTGAGAAGTAAGGTAAGCAAGATGGTGCTGTCCCGGTACTACTCATGTTGCTTCTGTGTTGTTCCTGCATAATATTAAAGCTTCTTGTTCCACGTGGTATCATATCATTGTGTTTGGGAGTTCTCACATTTGTCCGAGTTGTTAAGACACGGCAAATCCCGTGGTTTAGATCAACTACCAACTGCTACGGATAGTTGAGGTTGAGCAATGTTTCCAACGCCATGGTTTAGTCTCCCAGTCAGTTCCCAAGATCAGCAATGCTGGCCGGCTCGGCCACGGGACGAGGAATGTTGGAGGGGACCCTGAACAGCGACGAACTTTTTGGCGAATGGAAGGGGTACCCGAAATCCTAGATTCCTCTTCCGTCCAAATTCCAGAAAAAACTTGATAGCCTGTGTGGCTTGGCTTTTGCAAGCTGGATGGTTGATCTTTGAGGTCGTGTGGCTTAGATGCCAGGAAACCTGTTATGCGTTGAGCAATAGCCAGGCACACTGGGAAGTGCTGCTGGGACAGATCAGCTCAACAAAGGCTCTCATTATCAATTCAAAATATCTAGTCCAATTAATCAAGTCATCGACCAAGAGAGGTACACCAATTTTGTCAGGGTGAGCAGAGAACACACCAGACCACTCGCCGGCACATTTATCATAGGAACCATGACGTACTAGGTACTTTCATGACTGGGCCAACTACAAAATTCGAAGGATGTCTTCAAGAACACCTCCTCAAGCACAATATCTCGAAAGCATATGGCAGTCAGAGCCCAGTCGTACGTGAAACAAGTTGTCAGAATCGAGAGATAGGCGGCCCAGCAGATCAACAGTCTAGTCATGTACCCCGGATTAAATCGACGTTAGTTTGGATGCTCGACGGGCGCTGAGCCTTTCCCATGTTTAAATCCGTTGACACACGGAAAATGAAGCTGAGATAGCAGTGGTCGCAATACTACAATCTGGCTGAGATAAAGGCAGATATTGGAATTGATCTTGTTAGACAAAGATCCCCCCACGCATTTGTTCAGTGGCGTCAACAGTGACGAATGTTCATAATATGTCACCCCTTAAAGAGCGCAAGGGAATTGCGAGTCAAAGTCAATCTCGCTGCTACTGCAACCGCTCGGTTTATCAGACAGGGTCAACAAGACCTTACTCAACCTATTTTACTTACCTAAACCTCAAATCGAACCATCACTATCAATAACGACGTCACAACCATGGCTCCTGATCAGGATGTGTACCGAAGGGTTGGTCGAGGAGGTGCAGGCAATTATTATGCCTCAAACAAAGTTGATGAAGCCGCCAAAGTAAGCCAGGTAGCTCATGCTTGGACAAAGCTGGTCCTTTTCTCCATCAAACTCTTACCCTCATGACCAGGACAAGGACCTCGAAGCTCAAGATCTAGCCACGGATGAGGCCCCTCCGCCGGATCGCTCCACCGCCAGCGTCCCCGCCCGGGCCGGTCGTGGCGGAGCCGGTAACTACGTCAGCCCGGCGGATCTGCCGGATGCACGGGAGCAGGACGAGATGGCGGAGAAGACGGCGGCGGCGGTGAATGCGAGCCTCAAGAAGAACCACAACGGCCGGGGAGGAGGCCTGGGCGGTCGTGGAGGTGCGGGCAACTGGAGGGCCGATGAGGACGGCAAGGCGAAGGACGAGGGCGAGAGGTCTTGGGGCGAGGAGCTGGAGAAGAAGGTAAAGGATCAGGTTGAGAAGGGGCTGAAGATGCCTGAGAGGGTGCATCATGGGCATGGGCATGATAAGCATGAGATGAATGATGATTGATGATGTGGGTTTATGCATGCAATGTTTTCAGATGCTGGTTTCACAGGCCATGTATACATAGAGCGTTATAAAATCCTGTTGGGGCTCTTGTCTCATATTCTGCCACCTTCCAGGTCGTTTCAGTCATATATCCTTATATCAGTTCACTCTTATTGAACCCTTCTTCTCATCCTTTCCTTCTCGTTGAGTCTTTGCTATACTTGCAGGTTATATCAACACTCAGCGTGATATACCCTATAAGTCAAGATCAGTGTGGCCCAGTAGGAATAACACAGCTGTTTTCTCCAGCAGAATAAGACATCTTGCGATCGCCAGATAACACAATAGCCGCTTAGATCAACATATATCGTTAACTCGTCAAAATGGCCGGGGAATCTGGGCCTCTCTCGACAACTTGAGCGCAGCTGCACTAAGCTCATCCAAGCTTGTCACTGCCTCTTCGAATCCAGGCATCTCAAAGAGGTCATAGTCCGGATCGCACTCGGTGCCAGCAGCTGGCAGAGTGCCATTCTGGAAATACTCACGTATATAGCGGACGGAACACGTCGAGGGAGCAGATTGAGAACAGTGCTGTACAGGGGCAGTCAGCACAGGTACCAGCTACAAATTGAGAATACACTGACCCCGTATGAGTTCTGCTTCAGAACCACCGAGCTAGGGAATTTGGCAGAGTTGTTAAAGGCGCTCTCCAGGGGGGTTACGTTGTCGGCCATGTTGCCAATGAAGAGGATTGGATACGCAGTGTCGCCTCTGAAGTCAGCTATTGGAGATGTCAGTACAGAGATGTCTTGGTATGTCTTGACTGCATCACTCACCGTCTGTAAACTTCCACTTGGGCCGCATCTTTCTTCCCACGCAAGCCAGTCGGAACATGGCATTGGCTGCACCCGCCCATCGACTTAGCCCTGTAATCTTTTTCAGGTAGGCTTCGATCTCCTGTGGTGAGTCCTTCACTTCTGCCGAGTCGAGACACATTATAGCTGGGAATGCGTCGAGCTCCATGGCAGTCTCAATGGGCATAGTCGCGGGTGTATCTGACAGCTCGCACATGTCCCCCTCGACGTTGTTGATTCTGCTTGCAAGAACCATGTCGTAAAAGGGCACTCCATCGCCCTTCTCCAAAGAAGCGAACACGTGCGCCAGCTGGGGAAACTTGATGATGGGGTTGTAGATGGACGTCTGGATTAGGCGCTGGAGGTGCGAGTATGAGATTAGCTGGGGCATTTCGGGGCCTGATTCGTGGGACCATGCGGGCAGAAGAACTGGTGATGTCTTGAGATGGGCGAGAAGATCGCTTCGACGTTTCTCGATGGCTTTTGGCGAGTCGGCGTGAAAGGCACATTTGCTGGGGCCGACTCTGTGACAGGCTGTGTCGAAGCCGTCGAAGATGCTGTCTGTATTGGAGACAAAATTGGCGTGATCCAAGTTGAACCAGTCGTGATAATCAACATTTCCTAATCGAGCATCAGTCACAAGTAGGTATGAAGGAGTTGTACATATCCAAGACTCACCATCACTGACCAGCCTCTCCACACGTTCGGGGTAAAGCCCAGCAAACACACCCCCGAGAATAGTGCCATAGCTAAACCCCCAGTATCGGAGCTTCTCGTGGCCTGTTTTGTCAAGGATCTCAAGCATATCTCGGGCAATGGATGCACTACCGAGGAAGCGCATGATTCCCGTTTCTTCCATGGCTGCTTCACATGTGTTGGAGTAGGCTGACGCGCGGGCGTAGGCATCGTAGATGAGGCCTGGATACTCATCGGCGACGGGTGTTTCTTGGAGACCCCATAGCATTCGCTTTTGCGATGATCCCCAGCATTCGACGCGAGGTGTAGAGACGCCGACTGAGAAGAGTGAGTTAGACTTGGGGTGATAGGGAGATAAATGTACTCGTACTCGCCTCCTCGAGGGTCAAAACTGATAATGTCCTGGGCTAATTAGTATGCAAACTTGGTTCAAGATCAAGAAACTCACATGATTTTGGCCCACAACTGCTTGTATAATAGCCCCAGTGCTCTTCATGAGACTTATTCCCGATCCGCCGGGTCCCCGTTGCCAAGTTAGTATTCCTCATGCATCGACTTTAGATAGGAATAGGGAGCGTACACCAGGATTGATAAAGAGCGGAGAAACGGGATTGTCCTTTCTCTTCGCGGCGAGCTTGATGACTCCAAGCACGACACGTTTGTCATCTGACGGCTCAAGCCAGTCCATAGGGACCTATATGGCAAGTTATAGTAAGTTACACAAGACTAGCAGAGGAGGTAATTGGCCACTCACATCGAGTCTCGCACACTCAAACTCGTCATAGCATGGCTCCCACTGTAATTCTCTGCTGGGCTTGACCTATCATACTTGTCAGTGATGAATCGTGATATTCATAGCTTTTGTGCTTACATCGCCCCAGCCCCATGGCTTCGTGTCCAGTGGCCTAGGATGAGGTCTGTGATGGAAGAAAGCAATGAGAGAAACTGCTGCCAATAGTCCCAACACTGATGCGAGCTTGGACCTCTGCGGACTTTGTTGAGCTCGTTCTCGTAATAGAGGCTTTGCCTCCGCGGCCGCCTTTTCACTCATGGCAAGAGATGATTCGGGTATCTAGGCAAAAGACGTGCTGAAGTCTGTCTTGACGGTTGAAGTAAGATAACAGTCAGGTTCAACCCCGAACAGAAAAGATAAAGAGAAGAGAAGAAATCCAGGGACCAAGGTTGAGAAAACAGCACCCTTGATCTGCAGCTAGCGTTGATCCAAGACATACATGATAATTATATAAGCCCGGCTCAGCTGCCAAGGGACGGCATCTCATCTCCTCTAAGTAGCGGGCGTACGTCGTCCTTCACACGTCACTTGAATCTAGTTGCCTATTCGGGATGTGACCCAGACGGGACCTAATAATAAGGAGGGGTGAGAGAAAGGTCGTATTCCTGTAGGACATGTTAGTGCCTAGTAAAACACACGAGTGCCTTGTATACACATCATGCCTTGTTAGTTTAGATGAACTAAACTTAAGATAAATGCTAGCATAATTTAATAGGATGTTTAATAATAAAATAACAACTCTACAAATAACTTTTTGTCCCCATCAGGCTATCTACCTTGTGTATCTGATCTTCACAACTACTTGTTAGTTCCTCCACTTGATTAGTCGAAGCAACGATGAAAGTGCTTGGGGAAAAACAACCATCCAACCAGACTACACCTCTCCCGCTCTGAAAGTCCCGGACCATCTGGACCGACTTGTGGTGTTTTCTTTGTTTTGTGGGATACTTGGAACATGATATTTCCGCCGAGTCACGTCTCCAATAATCAACTCTTGGTTGGTGTGGTGTGTTCGTGACCAAGAAAATGGCTTCTCTCTATAGTATCCCAACGCCGTGGTATGCCTTCGAATCAAAAACACCCATAACGCCCTGCCTCGTAGACCTATCTGTCTTGGCCTCGGACATGTACAACTTCCCCCCTTGATTTTCCCTCTCGTCCCATTCTCAATCGGCGTCCATGTCGATATCATCCATCTCGTCATCCTCCTCCTCCTCATCGTCGTCCTCGCCCTCGTCATCATCATCATCCAGCATACCGCTGTCCTCCTCATCATCTTCATCGTCGTCAACCTCGAGCGCAATGGCAACCTTCTTCTTCTCGCCACCGAAAGCCTTGGACTTCTCGCGCTCGGGCTCAAGCTCCTCGATCTCCTCCTCAGTCATGCCCAGGTCGCGCAGGCGCTTCTTCTCGCTGCCGCGCATGCGGGGCAGGAGGTGCTCGTTCTCGGCGACCAGCTTGCGGGCGGTGGCGAGCTCGCGCTCGCGCTTGCCGGCCATGCGCTTCTTGTAGAAGACGCGCTCGCGGCGCGATCGGATCTCGGACACGCGCTCCATGGCCTTGAGCGTCTTGTTCATGAGGTCGCGGTCGTAGCGGACGGGGACGTTGCGGCGGGCCGCGAACTGCAGCGTCGAGTCGACCGTCATCTCCTTGCCCGCCGCCTTGCGGAAGGCCTTTGTCCACTTGAGCTTGCGGGGGTTGCGCTTCATCTTGAACTGTAGAGGGTGAATGTGTTAGCGGTGTGTGGTCCTTGACAGGTCTGGGTGGCTCTGTAGGCGTACATTCTTGTGGCATTTGCTGCGGCAGAAGCGAAAGACTCGGGCATCGTTGCGAACAAAGGTGATGCCCTTGCTGGGGTAAGCAGGGCGACTGCAGAAGTAACAGGTTTCGATTCTGAAGAGATTCGTTAGTAATTGTTCAGTTCAAGCAAAGCCTCGAGCTTCTATCTCGTAGATGCTCGTCCTGAGAAAGAGTAAAAACTCAACAAGTCTACTCTTTCTCAAGTCAAGCACCCAGTATAAGCTCGTCCACAGCCAAAGACTCACCTCATTTTGCCTCGGCGGTGGTCTTGAAGACCAGAACAAGTTCAATTCAACTTCCCACCCCGCTGGTGATACCGTACTTTTTCTTGCTGCGCTCTCAAGAAATTTTTGTTCTGCCTTTCCTCGAGTGGGTCAGTCCCTTATCGATAACCCACACACCCGGACAAACTTGCCCCCGCAAATCGTCCCTCCGGTCCGCGCCGGTAGGTTCTTGAAAACTTTCAGTACATCCCGATTTGCCGTCCAGGGTCCGAACATCTCTATACCACGCAAACCACCTCATTCCGCTTTCCGCAAGACTCGGGTCTCTGTCTGTGCAAGATGGCTTCTGTTATGGCTTTGGGTGCCGGCGCTGCCGTTGCGGCCTTCTTGGTATGTTGAGAACAATCGCAGAATCCCGCTTCTGGTGCTAACAGCTTTCGTAGGGCCGAGCTGGTCTCGTCGCATGGCGTCGCTCGCGTGGCGGCGTTGGAGCCATGGGCAAGGCCTTTTACAAGGGCGGTTTCGAGCCCAAGATGAACAAGAAGGAGGCTTCTCTGATCCTCTCGCTCAAGTATGTCCTTGCCAATGCCCCTCTTTCACTCTGCTCCCAGTGCTAACACGCCTCCGCAGCGAGCGCAGCATAACCAAGGACAAGGTCCGCAAGGCTCACCGAACCCTCATGCTCCTCAACCATCCCGATCGAGGTGGCAGTCCTTATCTCGCCACAAAGGTCAACGAGGCCAAGGAATTCCTCGACAAAAACGGCTGATCTTGTACTACCTCGCCACGATCTCGGAAAGTACTCGTCCAAGTCCTCGGTATTCGAACACCCTCCTATCAGGACTGACGCATACCCCTCAAAAAATATAATCAACGGCTGCAGTCTTGACATGGGCAAATCGCCGTGTGTAAAATGTACACTATCTGTTTCCATAGCGATGGCGTTTGTTGGGTTTAAGAGGGAGCTCTTTGGGGAGCAAGGGGATGGAATAAGCCGTTACTATATCTAGGCTGAATGTTGTATGAATACAGGGCGCTAATGACCGTTCTCTTCTCACCCGTTTTTTGTTCTCTATCTATCGCGCAAGTCATGTCTCATCATTAGATCGCTGTCATCTAGTCCGTCCTTGGTCTCAAAGCTCGCCTCAGTCGACCTCATCAAGCATCCCGTTGCTCTGCTCTTCCTCCTCACGGACATGTTCCAGTGCAATCCCAATCATGGCACAAAGCGTGTAGTAGGCATCGTTCCCTGCGTTGTGCAGGTTCTTACTCGCAATCTCCAAATCGTTGAGCACAACGCTGAGGCCTCGTCCGTTGGTTGTGCCACGCCAAGATTGGTGGATTTCTTGGGTGTCGATAGGTTCAGCGAGCGCTGTGAGAACTCGCAGGTCAATGCCCAAAGTCCCGAGATAGTTGATGTCTTGGTTCACGTCGTGTCCGACAATGACAATGTTGCGTGAATCCGTCAGATATGGGTCCAAGATGGCCATGATTGCCTCTCCTGTCTGGTCCTTGCGAGGGAATGTGCTTTGTCTAGAGCTTGGTTAGCAATGCTTGTGTTGATGAGTGAGACAGCGTCCTTACCCAAAGTTGAAATTGTCGGGACAACCTTGGACGTATTGGTAGTTTCTCAATCCCGCATACTCGTAAACCCGGAGATGATGAGGCTTGATCATTGGCCACCAACCACGTCCAACGGAGCCAGGATCAACGCCTTTGATGTCTCTCGTGTCGAGAACTGCGAAGCCGATTTCGGAGATTGGGTTTGGCTTTCTTTCGATGGCTTCAACATCAACACAGATGAAAACGACGTCATGGCCATCAGGGTCTCCTTGCAGGCCAAGATAGCCCAGTGTGTTGCGAAGCAACTGATCTCTGTGAGCCTTCTTCTTTGCAGCTTTTTCCGGGTTCCCCTTCCTTGGTACAAAGCCGGACTTAACGACCCGCATCTTGGATCTCCAGGTCAGCTGTTCACGTGGAGTTGCGGCGTAAAATGCGTTGATGTCGTCGGGGTTGATGGCGGGCCATGGGCGGACATCGAGGGAGGTCTCCTCCAGGGATCGCTTCAAGTATCGAGGGCGTGGAGTATCTCCTTGGTTAAACTTGAGGTAGAACTTATCTGTGTTGAGGCCCGAAGGGATTCTGAGTGAAGTGTCCAGCTCGAGGTTGATTTCTTCCAAAAAGACTTCGAATTGTACGGACGGAACCAAGAGATACGGGTCTCTGGATGGCTCTCCTGGATCATGAAGATAGAAACTTGCCCAGTTAGTATCGATAATTTTATTGGCAAGGTCATTCATTCTTACAAGTCCCAGGTTCTCTCGAACAAGATTCTAGTAAAGTATGGTTTCGCCTACGAGATGGTCAGCTGCCGGAGCAATAACAGAATGTAACTTGCAACACATACACGAGGCCTGTTGACTTTGCCGATGAAGCGTTCAGGATACGACACCATGACTTTGAGCGGACAGAATGCGAACTCCTTGTCGACGGGTTCTCCGGGGCGAAACTTGGAGCAGTCCAAGGCCTTCGTCTTGTTGACCGCGAGTTTACGTGCTCTGGCGGCATAGGCAGAGTCGAGAACATGTTGTTGAGCCGGGTACTCTGCGGCAAGAATACCATCCTCGCGGAGGATCCAGTCGTCGCTCATCACCATACCGAAGCTGTTGTCAGGACCACCGCCTGCAAGCAGCTCCTTTAATTTGGTTTCTTCGCCTTGTTCGGCGTCTTGGGGTGTATCCACGAGCTTCACGCCCTGGCCTAGAAGCTGCTGGAGCTTCTCCAGGCGTTGGTCGAGATCAGACATGGCAAGGATAGCAAAAAATGCCACAGATGGAAGAGTTATGATGAATAAATATGAGAAGCGAGGTTGGAGGGAAATTCAGGCGAATCTGGTGGTGGTGGTGTTGTTGTTGTTTGGTGAAAGGCTACCAAGGTTGAAAGGTGGAAGCCTTCACAAAGGCAGGTGTTGCACGAGCGAAGCGGAGGGGAAGAGGGAAAAGGCTGTGCAAAAGGAGCACAGGAAAGTGCGGCTTTAGGTCATTCGGCAATTACCAAGAAACATTTTTAGGATAATTCTTTGTCAAACATAATCAAAAACTAGAGCATGTTTTTAGAAGTTACAGGTACCTACAGAAGGCGGATCAAAAGTGTAAAGCAGCCCCTCCCACTACGGTTGTTTGCATCTTTTACAAACGCCAGCCAAATATTGTCTCAAGTATAAACGCCGACCCTGCCACAAACAGCATAACAAACATGATTGTACATAAATCCCGGTTACTTCGACTTGTAAAACTATTTCACGTTAGTATGTTGTCCGTATTCGTGATTGCAGTACTCACCTCCTCTGCTTCCTCCGGGGATACCTCAGACACCTCCGACTGCTTATTATCAATAAGGCCCATCCGTGTCCATCGCATCTTGAACCAAAAGTCTCGCCTGTCACCTCCCAGAGACCCAGAGAGTAGCTGTTTCTTCATGCCTCGCACAAAGGTATTGTACAGGCCGGGCTCTTCAAGGCTGATCAGTTCTTCCCGCATCACGCCAAGGCATTCCAGAGCGCGTTCGTATTTGGCGTCTCCAAAGCTTTCCGTGACAAACTTGGTGACAATTTCGCCCATCTGTTTCGTTGCGTCTTCAATCTCAGAAACCTCCTCGGTTGCGGAAAGCGTTTGCTTGAACTCAGGCACTGCGTTATCGGGGTTAATATCGCTCTTCTTCTCCTCGCCCAGAAGGGCATCAACATCGAGACCCGAGATTGGCTTGACAGTTTCTCTGCCTCGCTTGCCCTTGGCCTTTGGTGGTACTGTTGCGCTTGGTTAGTAATTGTCCGTAGTCGACCAGGACAATACAACAAACCTTTCTTGATATCTGCTACTTCAACCAGGTTATCCACCTTGCTCTGAACCTTCTCAAGCAGGTCCTGAGGTGGTTGAGCAAATCTCAACAGCGTAGGTGGAATGTCGGACACTGGCTTGTCGGGATACACTGCCCGGTTTTTCACGGCATGATTGATCCGGTGAATGGTAGGATTGAATGTCTCATCAATGGGCACGTATTCAGCCGGGTCACTACTGAAGTTAGCCATAATAATTGCAAGCCGGCACTAAACTTACCCATTATCATCTATGCCGTATGTCGACAGGTCCATGGCATCGACATAGTCACTCATGGCATCGTTGAGCTCGTCCGTGGGAAGCAACCGATGCTTGGTGAGGGTTTGGCCAGTGACTGTGATCACCCTGTCCAGGGGTGGGAATTGATAGCTTCGAATGTCCTCGGCAAAAGGCAGTGGGATATCGTAGAGACACTCCATGTCTGGTTCCATCCCAGGCGCCAGCAACACCAACAGTGGCTCTTTACCATCTTTAGCCACGATTCGAGCAATTGCATATGATTCAAGCTCGGATAGAGCCCATACAAGCGATGAAAGGGCAAGGGCTGATTTTGCGTCGAACTTGCGGGCGATTGTCACGCAGGTTTCGCCAAGGTTGAGGAAGGGTTCATACTGAAGTTCGTAAGCAATAGTAGAGTGCAATTGAAGAAATTACATACCTTTGCACAAGGAATAAAACCGACAATCGAGAAGCTCTTCTGTGTCTCGATCTTGGTGATGTTGTGTTCCGACTCACTAATGTGCACAGCTGTTCGGCCGTATTCGAAACCCTTAGCAAGATCATCGAACTCGACATCTCGCTTTCCTCCTGGAGCATCTGGGTCATTGACCTTGTATGAACGGGCTTGCTTGACTGCAGAAAACTCTACCCCTTCCATCTTGTCACCTTCAGCTTGCTGTGTAGCTTCGGCTTCCGGGGCGCCTTCAGATTTGACAACCACTGTGCTTGCAGTCAAAGGTCGCGCCAGATGCGTCTTGAAGTATCTCTCAACATTGATACTCATAGCAGCTGGGAACGTCTCGGGGTCTCCGAGAGTGAGAGCGCCATCATAGGTTTTGTAAGGCTTCACTGCCTTGATTCGAGGTGTGTCGAGCTCGTCAATAGCCTCTGCAATGGTCGCAAAAACTCCATTTTGGCAGTCATTGACGAGTGATCTAAGTGCTTTCTCGTTATCTTCCTAGTAAAGGTTAGCCATGTAGTCTGGACACGGCTCGAGTTGATGTTGACCTTTGTGCCCGGTTTGTCCTCCTCCTTAAAGCCATAGTCCGGATCATCAAAGTCTACACCTCTGCAATACATTAGACCTGTAGTGACGGAATGCAACACCAACTTACAGAACAGTGAGCTGGATATCGGAGTCGTTCATCTTCTTAGAGATGTCGCTCAAATCATCCGCATCCATTGGCCCTTGGCCGTCGGTAATCAGGAATATCTTTCGATTCCACTTTAGCTTCTTTGTGAAAGTATCCATCATGTCAACAGCTATAACGATGGCTGAAATAGCATCTCCAGACCATGTGCTGCTCGGTTTGACGACGGATTGCAGATCCCTCAGGGATGACATAGTCATGGGTCCCATCTCTTGCAGCACTGCGATATTCTCGTAGCCATCGTCGTCTTGTAGTTTGTTGTCCGTTTCATCGGTCCTTAGGCCTACCACGCCAACGCACAGCGTCTTGCGATTTGCCGCGACAATATCTGTGATTTTGTCCCATACATACTGCATACTCCAGTCCAGGTCTGATTGTGATCTCCCACTGTGAGTCTGGGCCATGGTGGACCCAAGGTCCAAGATGAAGATGGTTGCTTCTTTCTCAGCCATTTTGAAGATGGTTCGTTCGTGTTATGGCTAGAACGACGAAGGCAAAACTTATGGAAAGAAATTTGATAAAATCTGAGCCTTTGGGGGGCAGGTCACACTTTTAAAAGGGTGACAATCGCGACTGGTTTCTCATAGTGAATCCTGGTATCATTTAGGCAGAAGGCCTGAAGCTGTGAGACCCGACGAGACGTTCCCCACAAACGCGTAGAGTGTCGCGAGATCACGTGGCATTGTTGCCTTGAACAAATGAGTTGGAACTGGCCAAGTTGAAGTCGTTGACAAATGGTTAGACTATTTCTTTATCACATAATACACTCTTTATTAATGGTAAACAACACTGCTGTGTGCGTGAAAATAGAGTTGTATGCTTCATCTTTGTGAGGACCTAGGTATGCCGCTGATGACATGTAGCTGAAGAACTAAGAGCAACAGAAAGGTGCTAAGAGGACGACCTCTCAAATATATCCAAATCAATAACTCGTATAATAATAAAGGAATTGGTTATTACTTAGGTACTATAAACTCGTAACGAGATACCTAATGCCGATGAAATGATCAGTGTCAAAGTCACGTGAGACATCTGGAACCACATGGATGATTCATCAATCGACTTGGCAATGCCTCGGTCTGGTCTGATTTAGACAACTTGATCCATTCCATTGTCATAAACCTCACTCTCGAGTGAAACATAGCAACAATGGCAAGCACAGCAAAGGCCGTCGCCTTCTCGCCGGCTCCCTATCACATCATAACGTAAGCTTCTTCGACTTGATAGGTAGCTACAAGCAACAATGAGCTAATTGTATCACAGTTATGGAACACTCCTGGGAACGACCTTCTTTCATGTACAGATCAAGCACCGCATATAACCTTTTTGCGCTCGCTGACAGCTCAATAGACTTTCATCAATGGCATCGTAATGTTCAGGACGGTCGACGTCCAAAGCTTCTCAGCCATTCAGCAGAAGCTCTTCCCCATCTACTTTGGCATGCAGACCGTCTTACCCGGCATCCTCGCTCTGACGTTTCCCGGCAATTCTCTGATTGGCCTTTCCAACGGTCCTGCTGGTTTGGTGTCTGAGTTTGCTCGCTGGCACTCCCTGCTGCCCATTAGCGCCATGGCTCTGACCGGCGTCCTCAACCTTACTGTCATGTTGCCTATGACCCTTGAGGTTATGAAGCAGCGACGAGGTCAAGGTATGTTAATCAGAGTTTCTGGTCGATGACGGGATCATGCTAACCACGTAATAGTCAAGCGGGACGGTAAGGAGTGGCATGATAAGGGTCCGCACTCGGACGAGATGAAGGCCCTGAACAAGAAGTTCGGTATGGTTCACGGCATCTCATCCCTGCTGAATATGGCTACGTTTTTCGCTGCTGTTGGATACGGATTCACGCTAGGTGGTCGCATTCTGTCCGTTGCGGATCTTGCTTAAACAACATGGATAAAAAAGGTGAACTCTTGGTATATTCTCAAACTGTTGCGAATTGCCAGCTCTCTTCTCGGTCTAGTCTAGCCTCCAGTGTATGCCGTATAATAACGACGATCTAGTGGTATGTCTATTCGTGGTATCGTAATTCGTTGATCTCCCCCTGGGGTATAGGATTATAAGCACTGCGCCAACTGATTATCAGAACATGTGAACCTTTGCGACATCGGAACGCTCGGTTTAGTGAGGCATGTGCATATAGTTCAGGGTCGCCAGGGTCCAGATCCAGTGCCGAGATTTCCGTGAAAGGCGCGGAGATCCTGCTTGGCCTTCTCGAATTCTTGGAGGCGCTGGGCCTTGAGCTCCTCCTCGTTGGTGACGGGCTTGTTGCGGCGTTGGTTGGCCTCCATCTGGCCCCGGATGGTCCAGCGTCCAGGCTGGCGGTCGAGCATGGCCTGAACGTCGACTTCATCGATCGGCTTGGGGAACTCGCGGTTGAGGACAGGAACATGCTTGTTGCCGGCGGCGTTCTCAAACTCGTCGGCCTTGAGGCCAGGAGTCGATACTGGGGTTGTTTCGGTGGACTGGGTCTTGTGTACAGCAGCGAAGTAGCTGCCGGCGTTGTTTGAGTTGGCGGCGACGCTGGTGGGCGCTGCGTTGTTGAGAGTCATCTTATCCATTATAAGTGGTAGATGTGGTGATATGGAGATGTAGTAGGGGCAGAGGTTTGTGAGTGATGCGCAAATTAAAGGGTTTGTGTTTTGAGAACGTGTCTCCTTATAAATGTAGAATTGCACAAGATTTGTGTGTGAAGCAACAATAAGCTCTTCGCTGCAGCTGTTGTGAAGTATGTTGATGTATGGTGAAGCTTTGGCTGCGTTTATATAGTTTGTAAACTCAACAGCACGTCAACAGTGAAGGAACAGAAGGATTAAATCGAAAAAAGTGCCAGCTCCTTCAACTGTGTCCGGATCTCTCTATATTTATAATCTCGTATGTGCTATATATGAACCAGCCAGGCCAGCTTTAAAACTTCTTACGTGCAAGTGGAAACCCTTTAGTCTTCAGCCGTGGAGACAGGGAATTTAGCTTCAGGGTCCACGGCGCCACGCTTGATACGGAAGCAGCCAGAGCGGTGAATGGAAGTCGTAATCCGTGCTCAGGTAGCGAGTGTCGGTCTGTCAAAGCAAAGTTACAACGTGGGAGACATGGGTGTTGGTGAGTAATTGTTATGTACTGCTGTAACTTCGCGGATGTAGGATGTATCTCGACCGGATATACACTTATCTCCAGCGCCGCGGATAAATTTTTAGAGCGAAGAGGCTGGATTCTAGAAAACCCACATATGACGATGGCGGCTTAGCCCATTACTCGCTGGGCCGAGTTGGTGAACCAATCAAAAGCAAGTCCTTTAATTGAGAAGACTCCAAAGATTCTCGGTCGCCACACGGGAAGGGTCCTATCTCTGTCCCGGACCACTTATTCGGGACTTGGAGATGCAGAGATTGTCGCTGCAGCTGGTTATGTCATTTTCCTGGTTCTCGAACAATCAGTGGGTGTTCCAGGGTCCAGTGTTTGAAACACCAGCCCTGCGCCCTGGAGATGCAATGCCGTCTAAGTGTATGCTTACCCTACATCAACCCAGAAAATCTGAGATTTGGAAGAGAACGCCCTCGTTTCAATAAACATGTTGGTCAGAACCTGTAATCAAGTAATTAATCGCCTATCCAAGTAGATTCTTTATTACTTTGGGTGAATGAAATAATGCCTGGAACCTGATATCTTCACCGGTTCTGGATACATGACTAAGCGCAATTCACCGAGTCAGCGCCGTCAATATCTTCTACGTCTACGATTCAAGGATCCTAAACCAAGCAACTGAACGAATGAACACCTTGTCGATCGCATATATCACTTTTTGTATTTTCTCATCGAGACCATAGAAAAGATGGCAGGAACACCGAAGTACCTCAGCGGAGATAGTGCTGCGACTAACGAGTTCCTTGACAAATTCGATGTGAGTCATTTATCTTGTATACACGTACGAGAGCAATCCAACTAACGCTCCTCGACAGGTCTTCCTCCTTGACTGCGATGGTGATAATTCCCCGGGATTCATCATCGATAAGTGACTGACTCATGAAGGTGTTCTATGGTCCGGTGACCATGTATACGAAGGAGTTCCTGAGACCATTCATTATCTGAGATCCAAAGGTTCGGCTGTTAGACTCACGATTCAAAGCAAAGACTCACATCAAACTAGGAAAGAGAACGGTTTTTGTGACAAACAACTCAACAAAGTCCCGTGATGAGTACCTGAAGAAACTCAACGGTCTTGGCATTGAATGCGACAAAGACGATGTCTTTGGCTCCAGCTACTCTGCCGCCATCTACATCTCTCGCATCTTGAAGCCACCCCAAGGCAAGCACAAGGTTTTCATTATTGGGGAGTTAGGAATCGAGCAGGAACTCGAGTCTGAGGGTATCCCCCACGTCGGAGGTGCAGACCCGGCCTTCCGCCGGGACATCACAAACGAAGACTTCAAGGGCATTGCTGATGGCTCACTGCTCGACCCTGAGGTAGGCGTTGTTCTCTGTGGTCTTGATTACCACGTCAACTACCTCAAGTATGCGCATGCTATGCACTACGTCAAGCGGGGGGCCACATTCCTCGCTACCAACGTCGACTCAACGTTGCCTATGCACCACAACTTCTTTCTCGGTGCTGGATCCTGTCATATCCCTGTTATTCACGCTACGGGAAAGCAGCCTCTGGCACTCGGAAAGCCTAGCCAGGCCATGATGGATGCCGTTGAGGGCAAGTTTCAGCTCGACCGCTCTCGGACGTGTATGGTTGGTGATCGACTCAATACCGATATCAAGTTTGGCATTGAGGGACGCTTAGGCGGAACTCTGCACGTATTGACTGGTGTGAACAAGAAGGAAGATTGGGAGAAGGAGGATGCTATTGCTGTACCCTCTTTCTACGCTGACAAGTTCAGCGACCTTAGACTAGCGGAGAAGAAGGAATAGATCATGATAGAGCACCTTATAGATGTTAGACTACATATACAATTGCACCCGCCATCCCTATGCCCTAGATGGATGCTTCCTTTACTAGCTGGAAATAGACCTGCGATGCGTTCTATCTCGAAAGCTCAAGATGCTAATTGCCCAAGTGGGAAGTTTGTTTATTTCTGCTTCTTGCCCTCCATCCTCTTGGCGAGGTCGCTGGTTCGAATGATCGTGGGTTGCTGGACAGGGGTCTTATATGGGCTGATAGACTTGGGCAGAAACATGCCGACATACTTCTGATACAAAGGATACTCGGGATACTTGTCAGCAGTGATGAGTTCAGTGAGCCAAGTCGAGCCCTGGAACAGGAGAATCAATGCAGCAGAGCCGGTAAAAGTGTAGCTATACATGTTCTTGGTAGCAAAGCAACTCCACTGATATAGCACGAACCAGACGAGCTGCTCGGCGGCAAAGTTGGGGTGCCTGCTGTACCCCCACATTCCTGAGGTGTTGAAGCCGCGGTCAAGGTCATCTTGAGTGTAGCTGAACTCCTTGGGTACTTTGGCTTCTGCCTTGTACTGGTGCTTGGCCTGGTGATAATCTGGTGACGGTTAGACTGATTGGACTTTATGGTATATGAAATACTCACCCCACTGCTGACCGTCACTAACCCACTCGCTGAAGACAAGACCAACCATAATGGTAAAGAAGACAAAATCAGCAGGGGTAACATCCTGCTCGAATTTAGAAGTGAGCAGAATAGCGTAGGCCGGGACGCATGAAAAAGCGAAGAGCAGCACACTCTGGTAAAAGGAGATGAATGTGACATTGAAGATGAACCAGAGGGAACTAGGGAAATATTTCTGAACAATAGCCCTGCAAAGTGTAAGCCGAGATGGATCAATATTGGTGGGTGGTCAGCATAGGTACCATCGATAATCTTCAGATCCACGGTTGTAACCACCTTTACGCCAGTAGTTGAAGGTCAAGCGGCACTAGAACTCAAGTGTCAGCCAGATGAGGCGCTGAACGAATATTATAAGTCACTTACGCTCCAAATAGTCGTAGCAACCGCAATTAGATCAACACGTGAGGATGATATACCAGCAAGACGCGCCCAAACCGAGAGATGGACAATGTAGAGGTTGGGGAGAATACTCCACATGCGGTCAACCTGGGAGTAGTTCTTGTTGATCTCGGAGACGACGAGAAAGATGAAACCAAAGACAAGCGAAGCCGCAAAGGCTGAGACGAGCGGGTTCGTATCAACGTACAACTGCTTCAGTACAGAAGGGTTGGCGATGTTGAGAATCTGGCTAGGAAGAGCGTAGAGCTGGGGAATGAAGGGTTCAACTGTCTTTGAGAAGTCGCCGCAGTCCTCGAGGGACTTGACAAATGGAAGAGCCATTTTGTCTGCTTAATCCGAGTTTTCAACAATGATTGATGCTCGAATCACAACTTATTCGGCGTACAGGTGGTGTTTTAATACTTGGACACAGACACTGAGTAGTGGTGCTATATCGAAGATAGCGTCATAGATGCGGCTTTCAACGACACTCTCTTCTGGCCTGTGGGGTAGCCAGCCCTGTGGGGGTAGGCACCAAACTCAGGAGTACTTCAGGTAAATATTAGAATATTTATTATACTAAAATCAGATGGAGTAAGAATCTGAGATGAAGATTTGTTTATCTTAGTAGTATGTATTATATATGTACCTATCTACTTTTAAAATCTCCAGATATCCACTAGTCGATATAAAGGACCAGGTCCCGTCCCCACCAGCCAACTGAAGCTTTGGGGAGCTCTGCCTTGGAGGTTCATCTTGCCAGCGGATACAGCCGTTGTGGCTAGTGGACTTAGGCAAGGGACCCGCCTATAAGCCACTGAAGAGGCTTGAGCAACCCAAGATTTTAACGTCAACCCCAGCTAGCTGGTTTTTCTTCATCGTGAATATTGCCAGAGTAAGAAGTTGGCTCTCGAATTGCAAAGTGCCGGAGTGTAATACAAATTATTGGCACAAAAAGAATATTTATACTCATCTAGGCAATCCAATCCTACCTATTGAGGAATATGACAACGAATCATTGTTGCTACAACGCGTCTCGTTGTTGATGTTGGGCAAACCACTTCTGCGTGTCGTGCTTGCTTCAGCGCAAAAGCTCAACTGCGCTCAAAGCCTGAGGCAACACTCTCTTTCTCGTAAACACTGCAACCAACGAACGCAGCAGAACGGAGAACAAGCAACGACATTACCCCAAACAACAGGTACCTCCAAAATGAGAGTCCTATGTGTGGCTGAGAAGCCATCTATATCCAAGGCTGTGGCTACTCACCTTGCCGGAGGCCGTGTCGAAACGGTAAGCAAACTACTCTTCTCCTGGCCCAGTCTCGAGAAACCAGCTCTGATTCGAATCAAACAGCACAACACACGAAATAAGTTTATCAAAAACTATTCCTTCGAGTTCGACTTTGGTCAGCAACTGGGCAATTGCTCCGTAACCATGACCTGCGTCACTGGACATTTAACCAATGTCGATTTCACCCCCGAACACAAAAACTGGTATCAACCTCCGCCAGACTCCCTCTTTACTGCTCCTATCGTCACGAGTGTCAGTGAGGTAAGTCTTCCCGTTCTTATTCGGCGTCGGTTGATGTTAAGCTCCTCAAGGACAAAAAGACAATTGCCCAAAACTTGGAGTCGCAAGCGAAATATGCGCAAGCCTTGGTGATTTGGACTGATTGTGATCGCGAGGGCGAGCATATTGGTCATGAAATCGTCGAAGCTGCTCGAAAGGGCAAACCAAATATCCGGGTTTTGCGGGCAAGGTTCAGCAACGTGGAACGAGCGTTCGTTTTTCACCCCCTTTAATCAACAGAGTACTAACTGACTACAACAGTCATGTTCTCTCAGCGGCAAGAAACCTGGGAACGCTGGATGAGAGGCAAGTCAACGCTGTAGCAACAAGAATCGAGCTGGATCTTCGTATTGGATATGCATTCACACGCTTTCTTACAAACAATCTACGTACTCTCGGTGGGCCAATGGAAAAGTTGACGCTGAGCTATGGTATGTCCCCTATGTTGAAAACCTGTACTGATTACTGACTGCCAAGGTTCTTGTCAGTTCCCAACACTTGGGTTTGTCGTGGATCGGTATTTTCGTGTCAAAAACTTCGTCCCAGAACAGTTCTGGAGCATAAAATTAATGCACAGCCGGGACGGCAAAAAGGTCGACTTCTCCTGGCTGAGGAACAGGCTTTTTGATCGAATGTCAACAGTCATTCTGTACGAAAGATGTCTCGCCGCCAAAACAGCAACAGTGACCAAGGTCCAAGAAAAGCCTACCAGAAAGTTCAAACCTCTACCTCTCACCACCGTTGAACTACAGAAAGCTGCGACTCGTCTACTTCGGATGACTGGACAGCAGGCCATGACCATCGCCGAAGGTCTCTACAATAAGGGTTTCATCAGTTACCCCCGAACTGAGACAGATCGCTTTGATCGAGGGATGAATCTTCGAGCATTGGTTGATAAACAAACGGTCGATCAGCGATGGGGTTCGTTTGCACAGGGTCTTGTCAATGGTGGCTTTCAACAACCAAGAGAAGGAAGACATGACGACAAGGCGCACCCTCCTATTCACCCTATCACATACGCCTCGCCATCCGTCCTGGGCCACGATGAAGCTCGATTATATGAGTACGTTACCCGCCGGTTTCTTGCCTGTTGTTCAGAAGACGCTCAAGGCATGGCGACTGATGTTGAACTCGAATATGGAGAAGAGCGCTTCAATGCCCACGGAGTCATTGTTCATCAGAGGAACTATCTCGACGTATTCATATACGAAAAATGGAACAACACAGTGGAGCTGCCCAAGTTTACAGAAGGGGAACGTTTTCAACCAACAGAAGCCATGATGACAGAAGGGAAAACTACCGCGCCCAACTATCTTACCGAGGCTGACCTGATCGCCCTTATGGACGCCAATGGAATTGGTACAGATGCCACCATGGCCGAACATATCCAAAAGATTCAGGACAGGGAATACGTCGCTACAATTAGCCGGTCAGGCCAGGCACCAGCAGATGACGACGAAACAGATACAGGTCCATCTACAAGAGGTCGTGGCCGTGGCCGTGGGAGCCGGGGCGGCAGAGGCGGACGTGGACGCGGAGGTTCATCGGCATCAGGGGGGCAGGGCGGCATCAAGGTATTCGTCCCTACACAGCTCGGAGTGGCCTTGATCCTAGGTTTTGATCGAATGAACTTCGAGACGAGTCTGGGCAAACCCTTCCTCCGCAAAGAGATGGAAATTAAGATGAAGGCTATCTGCGAAGGTCGTACTAACAAGGAAACTGTCTTACGGGAGAGCCTTGCTCAGTACCGCCATGTGTTTGCACAGTCTCAAGAGAAATTGGGTGTTCTGCGAATGGTATGTTCTCATCAACTACGACATAAAGGTCGGCTCTTCGTATCACTGACAATAACAACTAGGCATGCCGTGAGTTCGTGTTTGCTGCATGAGACCTCGGGCCCTCGGCCCTCAGGGCACGTAGACCCTTAGTCGGTGCCACATCTACATCTTGGAACTCACTGAATCTTTGATGATGTCTGTTGGGGCCGAGTTGCCCACTTTGAAAGCTGACGACATATCGAAGGCGTACCTGCACCCTCATTGTCTCATTTGTGGGCCGTGAGGCTTTTGAGACTCCAATCCCGACCTGGAGCCTATCAGCTGGTGGACCAATGCACACGTACGATCCGAATGATGTGATTTGGGCATCGTCAACGACAGCCTCGATACATTGCGGCATATCAAACCACCCCTCAATTGTGATGGACTTGGCGGCGGGGTGAGTGCAGCTGTAACCATGTCCCAAAGGGTCATGGTGGTGTAAGCACGGCAACAATCAGCCTACTGAACTCGGTAATGGACAGGCCAGCGTTGTGCGTCAACCGCCTAGTTGGAAACGAATTGATGAGGTCTCTTAGTATGGAGGACTCGGGGCGGGATAGACCGGGATCGCTCGCAGCACGGGAACCACTGGACATTGCAGTCCCCCGCACGATGCGATATTGTAGCCTCGGACTTCAAAAAGCGCGGGGCAACGGACGGAATTCATCAAGAGAGTCTGCTCCGTTGTACCCTTTTGATGCGTGGGTAAGCGTCTCAGTCGATAGATACCCACGGCGCAGCGCCGTCCAACGTGGGGTTTTGTCAATGGATGATGGGTCACATAGACGCCCAAAGCCGAATTTCCTTGATTCGATGAAGAGTCGAAGAGGGGATGTTTCGCAGCCGTCGGCCGGCCGATGCCTCCGTCGTCCTGAGAGAAATCCTGTTGGACGACGACATCGGCATAAGGCAAAGGTTACGAAGTACGGCCGGAGATAGGCACAGCATCATGAGTGATGAGCCCAATCATAGAGAAGGGTCATTGGCAACGCGATGGTCGCACATCAGGGGCGGTCTCGTTGGATAATGGATACTGAAACTCTATGCATTTTGCAGATAAGGAACTCGCGATGCCTCCATCGACTTGGATTCAGCCATCGATAACGATACGAGGGCTCTAAGAATGGCAGTGATTACATAGGATTGGCCAATGATCACATGGCACAGAACGCGAATCCACGATGGGATAGGGCTTCAGCTCGGTCAAGCCGTGATGAGCTTGCTGGCATCCTATCTTTGGGACCGGTTATTAGGGTTATTTGCCTTGACAACGCCAGCACCAGGCGCCCGCGATTACACAGATGACCATGCCAAAGAAAGGGCCGTATGAGCAATATTTCAGAATACGGTACCACGGGAACAGACAAGTGTGCGGCCATGCCTTGAATGGTTGATAGTAACACGCCCCCATCGCGATTCGAAGACGGGATGCCACAGTTGGAACACGGGAGGCTTGGGTTCGCCAGCAGCGTGCCTCTCTGCATGCTTCTAGCCCTACACACATGTAGCAAAAGGTTTGGACCTGCACGCAGGTACCTGTAAAAATGGCACACAATTAAATTCCAGAATTTCAGGGTTTGTGAGCTTATTGCTTTGTCTCAGTCTTCCTTTTCCAAGAACCAAGGGCTCGCTAATTAACAGCCGGACAAGTTAGGGCATGCGTGACCTTGAAATGGCCCGGGTGTTAGTTGGTGCATCACAACCATGACTCTTATATCCTCAGCCAAGGAGGGACCCCTTACCCCTGTCGATGAACGCTGAAAAGGCCCGCTGGGTTCCGGGTAAGGGGTCAGACGAACATGGACATAAAGACTTACATATTTGTGGCAGGATTACACTGCAAGATGTATGCATTATTTCTTGCATGAGCCGTACACATATGTCTACGCAAGTCTTGTCTGCGATTCGCATGGGTTTCCCTGTGATGCATCATGACGACCACGTTTTGCAGAATGCCATGACGCCCATGACCTTCTTGTTTACCTAGTTGAGTCATCACCTCAAGTTAACCAACTTCAAAGGTTGAAGACTCCAAGTCTGTGCGGCGATGTATAGATGGAATGATGGCCACCATCATCTAGTGGAGGCATGTTGAATCGCAACACGCACCTCCTCATGCCAATACTAACTAACACCAACACTAAACTCCAACAACCTTACCCCAATCTCCCAGACCCCGTGGCCTCGGATGGGCGAGACGTTGGCCGAAAAGGAACGACATTGTTCAAAATGCATACATACAGTGCCTCGTACACTTGAGTTTATGCTGGTAGCAAAGCCACAACTACCTACGGATAGTTATTAGTTGATCCCCAGACTCTGGGAAAATTGGAGAAGCACTATCCGTAATATAAACACAAATTGAGAGAAGCGCGCCCCATCGAACCGAGAAACCAGAGCCAGCCGTCGTCGACACGGGGTCCATCGTTGGGCCCTGCTTCAAGCTTGATAAGCACAATGACGATCGATGCTGGTGCCGCGTTAGTTAGACGCGCCGTCCCGGCTTTTGAGACTGCAAATCCCTCCGTCTCGAGGCTATAAAAGCACTTTGCATGTTACTGAGTAGATGGCAGCCTGGGTGGGTGTGCGAACTATTTCCTGAAATTCGTATTAACCACTCAAACCTAGGTAAGGAAAACATGATATTCACAGGTGACTTGAGTTATTGAGGCATAAATATTTATTGTGTCATGTACAGGGTTGCATACCGTGACATCCATTGTCACGGTGGAAGGAGTTATGCCCTCCGTGCGCCGAAAACCCCCGATGTCCCGGGACCAAACACAGCGGGACCCGGACCCGGCCCCGGACCCTGGCTGCATCTGACATGAGTTGTTGTTGCTTTGTTGACAGATATTGGCCATCTCATCCCAACCCAACGCTCCGGAAGCTGGGCCGACATTTGATGCTATCCCAAAACTCGTGCAACTGGAGAAAGGGAGTCAATAGCGAGGAGCCCGAGCCAGGCGGTGGACGCTGCGGTGAGCTACCACTGGGGCATGAAACGGGTATTTTATTTGACCTGGCTGGTCCGGCTGGCTTCCCCGTGTGCGCTCTGGGCCGGATCCTCTCGGTTCCCTAGACTACCAGCTGCTTGGGAATTGCAAGCAAATTAAAAAAAAAAAAAAAAAAATTCGCAGCACAGGCGTATGTAGAGACAAAGGAGAGGGTCAGGACCACTTTGGGCGCACAACAAAGACGTGCAGCGGAATCCAAGGGAAAGGGGAGGAGATTCCTGCTGATGTGATGGGCTCAATTGTTGGGTTCTAGGGCTCTTCCATTTACCCATGGCTTGGCTTAGCACACCCAAAAGCATCCAGAGTGTATCAGCATTCCCTCTTCAAAGTTCAACCTTATCAGCTAAAAGCCACTGTTTGGGCTGGCTTGTACTAGACCAACGCCCCCTCAGCATCCTGTCTCCAACGAAAACATGGGGGAATTGATGCTTGCCCTGTTTGGGCTGTGGCTCTAAGTGCGCTCGCCTCGTGATTCGCTGACGCCGCCTGGCGTGTTTGTAGTGACCAAGGCGTTTGCGTTGTGTTGTTTTGTGTTGTTGAAAGAGTGCATCGCATGGAAATTCACACCCACCCTGAACCAGGCTCACTTTCCCACACTTTCGCCCCCCGTGCCCCCCCAAACTGCGCCTATCGCTACCTGGATTCAGCACACGCACCAACTAATACAGCGCAGCCAGCAGCAGCCCAGCGCTCGGGGTGAGAATAGGTACCTAGGTTGCCTTTCCTTTCCAGGGCACATGCACATCACATAGGTCAGGTCTATTTCGCGATACTGCAAGTACGTACCTGACGACTCACACGGGTTCACCTGCCCTTGGCTGGTGGTCATGTACATACTTGTATCCGACCTTCGCAACTCCCAGTCATCCCTCCCTTTCCCTTTCTTTCTTCTTCAAACAACAACAACACCACTAAAGGAACACCAAGATTCGTATTAGAGTCTCTTGTCACAGTCCGGATCATCACGCCAGCTCTGCCCAGGCCTGCCATACTATCGCCATATTCGCAGCAACTTGTCTTGCCAGCCAGACCTCCTTACACGGCTTCTGAATCGGTACGTACCTCATCTGACGCAGTGTCGCGGTGACTCGACCATGAGCCCGACTCCCATTCACCACAACTTCTCTTCTTCCCCATCGACTTCGATGTGCTAAAGATCGCGTCGCGAAACCTGCCTCTCTCATCAAGACCAAATCCGCTGACCATCGTTGTCCTCCCACAGACTTGCTCGTTCGGAAGCGTTTACAAGACCGACATCCGGTAATCATGGCTACCATGGCAGCGGCTACTCGTGATATCTCCCAGGCCTCCTTGAGCCGAGACAACTTAACTGCTGTAGCGGCTCGGAGTGTCCCTGCGACTGTGACACGATCTCAACAACCCCTCCCTACTCCTCCCAACTCCATCTCTCCCAACCTGCCGCCTCACGGGCTCAAGGCGCAGCTCCAGAAGGCCAAGCTTGAGCCTATCGACTCAGACCTTGACCTCCACGAGTCTTCTGACCGACGACGGTCTATTTCGCCTGCTCTCGAGGCATCGGGTGCCATCACCGCCTCTCTCCTCGCCAAATATCACTTGCCAGAGATCTTGCTCAACCACGGTCCCTTGGCGATCAGGCACATAATGGGGTACCTGACCACGTCGGTCCCAGGATTTTCTGGGATCCCACCGACAAAGGCGCGGAGACTGGTTGTGGGAGCTTTGGAGGGTCGAGGAGGTGAAGGGGGCGGGCCAGACGGAGAAGTGGAATTTGAAAAGGTGGGATGGGGTCGATGGGATGCTCGTAAGCGAGGTCAGCCCGCGCTACACCGCCAGGGGACTCCCTCATCCTATGGCGCAGGCATCCCTATCGGTAAGAATGGCGGTAGAGGTCAGGACCGACCTAGACTTGGCTCTGCAACGTCGAGCAACGGAGATTCGGTTCAGTTCTCCCATTATGATGACCACGACATCTCTATGATGGAGCATGAAGCCGACAAGATGTCCATGGATGGCTCTGGATCAGCTTCGTGTTCTGAGGCTCCGGATGACGATATTGTCATGAACGACGACCCTGAGGATGCGACTGACGATGAGGATTGGGCAGCAATGGGTGCTGCTGCTCTGCGGGCCGAGTCTTATCCTAACCAGGCGGCGGCCCAGATGGACCGCGGCTTCCAATCTTCTTCCGCGTGTTTGCCAGGTGGACTTCGTTCGTTCTCTGCCAGCTCCGGCATGGCGCGTGCACCTCAAACACTGAACATCGACTTTTCGGCGCTGGCGGGACCCTCTGACGCACAGGAGCGGGAGGCCGTCGAGGCCCTTCTGCAGCTCGGTTCTGTATAACACTTCTCTGCATTCGCGGCGTTTTTGGGGGCTTTCGGGTTTTCTGAAAGCATTTCGTTTTGGGGCTGGTTGGGCTCAAGGGGAGGCCGTGTCGGCCCACATCCCTGACCGAGGCGGCGACCTCTGGTCTATTATTACTCTCACGATGACACGGCTTCTTGAACGTTTTCCTTTCCGGGCTATGCTTCTTCTTAATATCGGCTCTCTTTTTTTGGCGTCTTGGTACTCGGCGGCATCCTATCCCTGCAGAGGCGGATGAGTTATCGTCTTGCTGTTGAAGGTCAGCACAGAGGGTAAAGGTCCAACAGCTGGGCGTATGCTGAAGATTTCGCACGAGCCCATGATAGATCTTACAATACCTGGGTCTTATTTCTTTTATTGAGGGGACACAAGTTGTCGAGGCTTTGACTTCTGTCACTTGTTCTTCCTGTCGCTCCATGGGGGCTGTTCGATTCTGACCCCAAGGCGCATATACATGCCAGAAGCTTTTGGTTTCTGAGCGACACGACAACACCCTTGACGGGTAGGGCTGGGTTCCGATGTTGGGTCGTCTCCTTGGGGTACTTCTTTACAATACCCGGTTGCCCAAGTTTGGCTTTGCAACACAATCAGTTCCTACCACTTCAACACCATGTGGAGGACTATGACGACGATTATTTTATACCATTCGTGGGGCGGTGGCAGCCAGTTTTTGGGCCTCGTTTGCAATCTTCTCAACTCTTTGTTTAATCAACATTTTAAGGGCATCTCAGGCGGATAAGCATCATGAAATAGAGGAGGAAAAGACCGAGATGGGTCATCTTGGATGGACCCTAGCACGATAGGGATATGATATCATGGCTGGAACCAATTGGGCTTGGACGCTATATGCTCGCCCTCGTGTCTTTTGTTTGCCGAGGGCACAAAGACTGAAAAAAGGAGTAAAATCAGATTGGTCAGCGAGGGATTAGGTAGCTTCCTGGTCGTTAGTGTTTGAAGCCTTGCGAGCTTTGCCAATGGAAGTTCTGATCTTTCCTTTCCACATGGAGTGTCTATAACATTGTCTGTGAATGTGAATGTGAACGTGAACAAGGAGGCTGGTTGATGCAGGTGGGAAAATTGCGGGCGTTTCGTGAAATCGGTTGAGACGACGGAGCTCTTGGTATCGATGTTGAGGAATTAAAGTTGAGTCGTACACGTGTGATGGCGAAAGAGGAGCTTCAGGGTGAGCTTCAAGATGAGCGGCTAATACTAGACCATGTGCATCTGAAAGTTTCGGGTTTGTAACGATATAAACCAAGTGAGAAAAAAAAGCTGGCGTTGGAAAAGGATTTGAGGAGAAGTGAAGTCATTCGACAATGCCATGTCGATCATGGTCACGTGAACAGTCATGCCTCTAAATATTATATCTCCAACACTCTGCACGTATTCCAATATTTTGGACGGTTCTTGGTTGGTATTGGCCAAAGGACATGTCTAGATCTGTGTAACATGACCTAGAAATGACACAAGGCTCAGTTGGTCTTTGGATAATTACCAGAACTCAACTGAACAATATGCGGGTTGAGTCAGATGCATTATACCGGTAGACACGTGTTGGGCCCTACACACAATGATACTCTCCTTGTTGGGATTTTCGAGTTCTTGTTGATACTCGAATTTGTGATTGTTCAATGACCAGAAGGCAGCAGAGAGCGGCAACGGATGTTTCAATGGAAATTAGCCATTAGATAAACGCGGGAGAGCTTCGTATTGAGCTCGTGTTTTCAATGAAGTCAACGATACCCACCCTATTGCCATGTCTATGGAGCCTCAAACCTAGATATCAAATTTATAGGAGACTTCTTACCCACCTAATTTCACCCATATCCCATCAGTTGGTAGTTAGTGCAAAACCAAGTTGAATTAATCTCTAGGAGGCCTCTTAGCCGCGAAGAAATGCCATCATGCCAAGGGGTGATGGATATCGATACCAGCATGCGACAGGCGCCTTGAACGATCACAGGGTGATTAATAAGGCCGAAAGAAGGGTCTTGGCTACAAAGCTTGAGCAGAGAGCTTATGCCCGCAAGACCGGGGAAATAATAGAGCGGCTGCACTGCCACGTTTGTCGTCATCTCCAAGACCTTGGCGCAGAAAGGGGTGGGATGCTTGGATGGAGAGTAGTTCTCGGCGTTTTCTTGGAGGTTTCTTGGCCTGCCTTGGCTTTTGCTTCAAAGGAGCTTGTATAGGTTCCGAAATACTCGAGTGAGCGGCGGGCGCTTGGCTTGCCGCTACGAATCTGGGTTGGGAATTGTATCAGAATGAGAAAAGGAGGTTGTTTATGTAGAAGATGAAAAGTAAATAAGAGATTTGCCTGTATACATGTGAGGATATAGTCGTAAGAGAATTTGATGTTATGGCCTAGCCCTCAACTGGCTCTTGGATTTCTGGAAACAGCGCTTGAATACAATGAATGTGATTGAATGACGATGTAAATGTATCAAAACCTGCAAGAGTCCATAGGCCGCATCATGCTTCTCTGGGCATTCTGCAAAGGATAGAAATAGTGCAAACAATTGTCCGATTTTTGTTGCGGAGATACTTGGCGTTCTAGAAAGAAGAGATCGGCCAAGGGTTTGCTTGATTTGATGGATAGAACTATTTACCTATGTAACATACGTAGTACATAGATATAGTGCTAGGGAAGAACATGTCAATTGTAAGGATTTGTGTCATAACTTGTAATGTATATAGATATCTGGAATAGAACAGGTCGTGAATGAGTCAGGGCTTCTTTTGTAGACAGCCCTGAGTTGACGGCACATGGGTCAGATGTCGTTGGAAGAAAAAAGGGCGATCAGCAAAGTTACCAGGTTTACCTTGATGCCGGTGAGATCAAAAGCGTTCATCTCTGCAACGCTGCGTTAACAACTGTTTTTTCCGCCTTGGAGAGTATCTCGAAAGCGTGGTCTTGGCGGGAAAAACAAGAAGTCTTGGCTCTAGGCGACGCCAAGTTCTCTTGGCTGCCCTTGGCATTCTGGGGCCAAGGCTTGGTTGAGATTGGGGCAGACAGCCTTGGCGAAGAAAATAAGGGCGGATGTCTTTGTGGGAAATGCCCGGATAAGAGAGAGAGGGCCCAAGTGTGGGCGGAAAGCTTGAGTCGTGTGGGTGCCCGCCTTGGCCTAGGTCACCTGTAAAAGGAGTGGTTCCCCGAGTCAGTCATTTGTAACACAGTAAGAGAATGAGAAGCAAGCAGCATGTGGACAGTTTGTGGGATGTTGTTCGTGTTTGTTAATTGCCATGGGCATATGCTTTTGCGCTGGGCATCGACAGAGCGAAATTACAGTCTGCAGTATCACGCACCTCCACGGACATGACGACAAAGAATAGATGGCCTATTCCGGCAACTAAAAGATTGGCTCTGGCCTACGGAGCTTAACATTGCCCGATAGACCCGAGAGTTCCATTATTATTATTTTTATTACACGCCAACAACGGCTTACAAATTTCGATTAAATCCACCTCTTTTTTCTGCTAGACTCTGTGTAGCCATGGATTCTGTTTGATTGTACCACCACCAACGCCAGCCACTATCAGCATTAACCGGGTTCCAACACCCGCGTCTCGTCTCCCTGACCAGTCCTGGTCTGAATAAGGTGAGGTGACAGGTCAGGAGGACGGTAAAACTCTTGACGCAGTAGGTGGCCAGCTTGTGTGAGGCCCCAATAATGGCCAAGACCAATAGAAACGACGCCATGAGGGGCAGTGCCAAGTCTTGGCGCTCTTGGCATCGTTCCCTCCGCCTATCACCTCTCTGTAGCGCTGAGGCAAAGTACTTGCACTCATGCGTCACTCACTATGATGCGCCAAGTATCTCTCTCAGTCCAGTACCTCATCATTCTCGCCAAGACTGCCAAGACTTTCCGCTGCTTCTCACCCTCTTGCCCAGAGTTTTGCGTGAATGTAAAGGGAGCACCTTCCCCCCGTAACTCATTTAACAAAGGTCGATTCTCTTTTGATCATCCCATTCAACTATTTTCTTATATCCATCTTCTCTCTTATCAATCGATTCCAACTTGCTTCTTTGATCCTGTTTTGAGATAAGACTCTGTTGCGTCTTGTTGAAACAAGCAAGACACCAACCCCTACTAGCCTCTTTTTTTTTGCCGCCGGACTTTGAGCTGCCCTCCCCGGCTCTAAGCAAACTCTCAGCATGTCTCCCCCAGTTCCTGAGCAGAAGCCTCAGCTGCAACAAACCCAGCAACAACCTCAGCAGCAGCAATCATCAGGAGACTCGTCTTCTGGGAGTGCTAGCAATGACTCCAAGTCTGTGACTCCTGCGCCTAGCGCCACCTCCAACACCTCCCAGAGCAGCGCTCCCTCAACATCAAGCGATGACAACCTCATCTGCCGATGGAACGCCTGTAACCAAAAGTTCCCCGCCCCAGAGGCCCTTTATGTAAGTCTCGAGCCACCTTGTTCGACGCCGAATGAGACAAAGCATATACTGACTTTGCACAGGAACACATCTGTGAGCGCCATGTTGGCCGCAAGAGCACAAACAACCTCAACTTGACCTGCCAGTGGAACTCTTGCAGAACCACCACGGTCAAGCGAGACCACATCACCTCTCACATCCGTGTCCATGTTCCTCTCAAGCCTCACAAGTGTGAATTCTGCGGCAAGTCGTTCAAGCGCCCCCAGGATCTCAAGAAGCACGTCAAGGTAAGCACACTCAATCCCATCTTTTAATATGTCTATGAAACTCACACAAACAGACTCACGCCGATGACTCTGTGCTTGTCCGGCCATCCCAGGATCCCCAAGGTGGACTCAACTACAGGCCACAGCCTCCCAAGGGTATGTCTCAGCTGGATTCTAGTCCACGGCTGTGGTCCTCCGGTTTTGGTTCTCTCGACTCTAACTCCCCTCCAGGCCCTTCCAGCTACTATGATCACACTGGACAGATGCGTCACAACGCCGCTGCGTTTGCCCACCAGGCTGGCCATCCCACCGGCGGCTACTATGCTCCTCAGCCCTCCACCAACTATGGTCTCTACTTCAACCAGCCTCCCATCAACAACGCCCGTACCGAGCACCTCGGCTACAGCGCTGCCCCTGGCTATGACCGAAAGCGCACTTACGACATGGTCGATGACTTTTTTGGCAACGCCAAGCGTCGCCAGATCGACCCTTCGTCCTATGCCCAGATTGGCCGTTCCTTGATGCCCCTTCACGGTAACCTTTCTGTTCCCAACGGCCCAATGGCTGCCCAAGAGCAGTACATGCCCCAGGCTGCTCCCGCTCCCGTTCACGCTGGTCCTGCTCCCAGCCAGAACCCCCTGGCGCAGCAATACTATCTGCCCATGCCCAGCGCACGCACTCAGAAGGATCTTATCCACATCGACAACATTCTCGGCCAGATGCAAGACACCATCTACGAGAATGCTAGCCACGCTACTGCTGGTGTTCACATCCACAACTCTGAGGGCGGCTTCAACGGTTACCGCAACACTCCTTCTCCCCCTACCTCTCACCGATCTCCCGGTGGCATGCATGTCACGGCTGATGGCTACCACCCCGTTTCCGCGGCTAGCATGGCCTCTCCTCTGACTGCTATCTCATCCACTGGTACCCCTGCCGTCACACCACCATCGAGTTCAATGTCCTACACTTCTGGCCACTCGCCAAGCCCATCCTCCTCCGCCATGTCTCCCCAGTCTCGCCACGGCTCGACCGCCTCAGTCATGTACCCTACTCTCCCTACGAGCCTGCCTGCGGTTAGCCAGGGCTTCGGCCACTCTGCCACAACCACTCTTGGACCTAGCTTCGATGGTAGCGAGCGTCGCCGCTACTCTGGTGGCATGCTCCAGCGGGCGCGTGGTCCTCTGCCTCTGCCTCGCGAGGACTCGACTCCCAGTGGTGCGTCTACGCCCAAGGCTAGCGAGTCTGCTCTGTCTGTTGGCTCGCCTTCTTCAGAGTCCGATGTCAGCGACGCTACTCGCGAGCGTGAGGAGCAGTACGACCGCTGGCTCGAAAACATGCGAGTCATCGAGACTCTGCGTGAGTACGTGCGCGGTCGCCTGGAGCGCAAGGAATTCGTGGAAGAGGGTGAGCCTCAACGACCAGGCAGCGGCGATGCCATGGACGTTGACCCCAAGAGCCCCCAGCCTCCTGCTCGCGAGCTGGGCACTCCTCGTGAGGGTTCCTCTCTCTACCCCATCCTTCGCATGCCTGGCGCTTAGGTTGCTTTATGATTCAGCTGCTGGTTTGGCTGTATGTGTATTATTCTCGTCTTTGCTGCGAGTGTCTTGACTTTGGGCTGTCTCGACCACGCAGTATCGTATCTAGGTGTTTAGGGACAATGTTATGAATTCTGGATTTATGGTGCAGGGACACTTCACGACTGAGCACTGGCTCTCGCGGGAGCGGTTGGACAGGCTTTACTGTTGAATAGGACATGAAAACAGATGCAATGTCAAGCGGACGACGATTGAAAGTGTCCGTATTTCTTTGTGGTTTACCTTTGGTTGTCACAACTATTTTGCGGTGAAATTAGGATGGTTTATGAGGGTTGGTTATGAGATAGGTTAACTAAGGTTTCCACATTGTACTATCAATACCTGAAGTCACAATATCAAAAGTGTATTGGATCATTTTCAAAGCCAGTCTTGTTCTTGCATTGACAGGTGACGGCTGATGTCACGGTGGGAGAAACACGAGATACTCGATACGAGGTGCCGATCAGCGAGTGTGTGTACGCGGTAGTTAGACGGTAGACTGAATATTGGAACATTCATTCAGTCATAAGTCTCTCGCCTCCATTCCAACAACAGACGGTCCCTGCGACAGACCGTGCTATCCTAAGGCTGAAGCAGCGATCTGTGCCTCCATGTCGCAGCATGTGTCCAAAAAGGGACGAGCAGTCGATCATTCTGGGGCTGAGAGGTCCAACGTCACTTGAAAGTTTAAGCATGTATGTAAGCTCAGCTGAATTGATCTTGACGACATTGCTTTTTTCGGAGCAAAGATTGATTAAGGCTGCTGTCATGATGTTCGAATTAGGAAATTAACATGGGTGTTAGTAGGTAGTATACGGATTACGGCCCGTTGCGATATACCTTGTATCGGATAATTCACCAACAAAACCGCAAAACACAAGATCAACAGTCAAAGAGTTGATGTCTATTGGCCCAATTCGTATTGCTGGGCGGTTTAAAGACGATTTTGACTTTATACCCACGGGCTTCAAACGTCAGCCCAGCCCGAGGCTTTCTGAAACAGCGAGGGAAATAACAGGGACTGTGCGCAAAACAAACATTCAACGAGTCTCGAGTAGATTGGGGCAATGACGCTTCCCCAGCCTTGGACGACGTAAAAGTGTCTGTCTAGTTCTTACTACGTACGCTTGTGTAAGTGAGGGACGGGCGATCGGAGAGATTCCAGGCGCAGAAGGATCAGAAGGTTACATTCAGAGGCTGCCAAGGCACCGCTTGTTTGCTTGTGAGGATGAAGGATCTCAAGGGGGGGGATATTGCGATTGTCAGACGTAGATCAGGTCAATCATTGAATGTCCACGGACGGGAAAGCATCGTTTCACCAGCCGGTGACGCCTGCCCAGGTTCTAAGGTAGGTAGGTAGGTATAAGAGTGTCGCTGTTCCTCTCCT
The DNA here is from genome assembly GCA_021655895.1 of Fusarium sp. NRRL 66739. Classification (NCBI taxonomy): domain Eukaryota; kingdom Fungi; phylum Ascomycota; class Sordariomycetes; order Hypocreales; family Nectriaceae; genus Fusarium; species Fusarium sp. NRRL 66739. The sequence continues at coordinate 41,932 of JAJJWO010000119.1, forward strand.
TAATTTCTGTCGTGGCTTTGAAGTGAATCACGAACAAGCAGTATTTAACTGTTCTTTGTACAGCCTCATCACCTATAAACAACTCTTTACCCTTTGATTCTCTCTCTCTCTCCCTCCCTCTCTCTCTTCTCTCCTCAACCAAGTACTACCACACAAATATCCCACCATGCGCTTCTTTGCCCTCGCCGCTCTCCTCGCAGCCAGCGTCGCCCTCGCAGCGCCCGCCCCCGACAACACATGCTGCTGCTGCGATAGTTCTGAACCTGCCATCGTCTGTAGAAAGGACATCAAGCCCCAAGACTGCATCTGCGCCGCCGTCATGTGTCCCGCTGACGCTCCCACTCTCTGGCCTGCCAGCACCGCCACAGCCACAGCCCCTGCCGCTCCCGCCATCAAGCGCGATAACAAGACTGCGCCTACACCTACGTCTGTTCCTGCTGGTCCGCCCTGCTGCTGCTGTAACATAGCGGAAAAGGCCATCATCTGCGAAGTGCGCGCCAAGGGGGAGGATAACTCGTGCATATGTCCCATGGTTATGTGCCCCCCTGAGGCGCCGACCTTGACGGTGTACTCGGATGCTATGGAGACGGGCAATTAGGCTAGATGAGGGGGGAATAATAATGATGAAGAAGAAGAAGAAGAAGAAGAAAAAAGAACGAGGTTGGAGAGTCAGTCCTGTGAAAGTTGGGGAAAGGTGTGGTTTACGTTTCACTTCTTGATGTATTCTCTATGGTTCAGCCTGGCATAGCATGGGTTCTGTAACGGACTGGGGGTGAAGAAATTAGAGTATGGAAGTCCTCAACAGTCTTACAAAAAATAAATAAACAGAAACTGATTCTTTAATATCAGCTTCGATCCTTGACTCGTAGGGTCGACAGCCTCCTCATGCTGGTGACAGACGAGCGTCGTGTTGATATCACCATACAGCCAGAGCAACAGCTACTCAACTCAAACAAACTCGTATCGTATACCTACTTGCAACTTAAACTCACCAGCATCTCTAATTCAACGTCTCTCCAGACTTGGCAGCCGTTCAATATCAACGCCAAGGGCTGGTATGCGCCACCACTTGTCAAGAACCAATCAAGAGCCATATATACCGTAGCATTCGATGGAAGAGGTAATCCGACGCATGTAGGCGTGAATAACTATGCACCAGTACCAACCTCCCTCGCAAATGCATGCCAGCCTTCTGGTAGCACATGAAATCACAAGTCCCAACCATTGTCACAGTCGGCACCGAATAGTCAAGACAAATATGAGGATAAAGAAATTATACACTATCGACTACAGATAGATATAGATGGTTGCTACTCAAAAGTGTCCAGGCGTCGGGTCCCAAGACTCAACCCCATGGTAGATAGATAGGTTGTTGTATGTATAGAGTGTTCTGCTTAGGCCCATGTTACCCATCAGCTGCCAGAGTGATCCAAGGCCTCGTATCGTTTCCTCGAGGCGCTTCACTGCCAACCTCTCCGCCTCTTTCTTTCTTGGTTCATCCATCTAACCGCTCTCTTGAGGCCTCGGACCATGGCAGCTTATGGCTGTGCAAGTCGGCAAAACGGAAAGGGAACATGCAAAAATGCAATGGGGGAGGAGGGTTGGCCACTGATGGGTAGCAATGCGAAGATTAGACCACAGCATAAACGGGTATATAGTAACGGGTCATGAAAGTGCCGTTGACTCTCCGGTTGCTGAATGGCAAGGTCGAGCCATCAAAGGCGTGTTAGTTCGCTAATTTTTTTGTGGGATCAAAGTCCCGAAACAAGAATCGTATTCAAAGATTTGTCGTGACAAAGTCGCCCAACGGCTCCAATATGCATCGCCGGCGACGAGTAGAAAAAGGAGAAACAAGAAGGGAAGACGTTTCTTTATTGGAATTGGGTTCGGTCCTTCTCCTTGAGACCGCCGATGTGGTCCATGTCGATCGAGTAGAACTGGCCCTTGGCCTCCTTCTCGTAGGCAGGCAGTTGTTCGTCGTTCATGGGCTCAAGGCCGACCGCCGAGTTATCACCAACACGAACAACAAGAACACGGCCGCTCTGCTGTCGGCCCTGTTCGTCCTGCTCGTCAGGGAAGGTGATGTGAATCTCGGGGACATTATCGGGGGAGTAAGGAGGCGAGTTAGGGTTGGCAAGCATGGGACGTCCGTCTTGGTTGATGACGAAAACGCTGGAACGGCCATTGTGCGTAGTCTCGATGGTGAGGCCGCGGTGGTTGGTAAAGCGCTTGCTGTTGCTGTCGTAGTATGAAGGTAGGCCGTCCTCCTCAGATTGAAGGGTCTGCTGCTTCTGAAGACGAGCACGGCGGAAGAGGAAGAGGATGGCAACCAGGATAAGACCGAGGAAGACAAGGCCGAGTAGACCAAGCATCAGGTTGATCATGTTGTCGTTTGAGCCATCAGAATCAGCAGGCAGGTCGTCGGATCGGGCGACGAGGTTGAGGATGGAAGGCATCGTGAATAGAGTTCAAGGTAAAGTCACTCGAGTTGACGATAACGATGACAACAGGTTTAGAGTTCGTGAGAGAGTGTTGCTCCAAAGTACAGTGAGAACGAATGGCAGGCCGGTAATATCTGTTCATCATGTCAGTAAGCCATATCATCACCAGAGTGCCACCGGCGAGAGCGATGGTGTCGTGCTGTCGTGGCCGTCATGCCCATCTGCAACGCATCCTCCAATACTGCAGCCAACCGCCATTCCGTACCAAGGTCGGAAGAGCCCATCGAGACTCGACTCGTGATGGAAGCTGGCCGAATCGGGTCATGGCATCCACATATTCGATGCATGCCATGACGTGTTGCAGAAAGACAAGACGGCGATCCAAACAGAAAACGTCTCGAAATAGAGGTGGCAGGTGGAGGGTCAGACGGGACAGGAAAAGACGTACGCCAGGGAGAGGATATCGCCAATAGTCGGTTGGTGAATGCCTCTGAGCTGGGGACCGAGGAGGTTGGTGTTTGGCCTAGTGTATAAAACGAAGGGAGAGAGGGGGGGGGTTGGAAAGACCGGACGGATATCAGCTGAAAGAGTGAAGCTGAAAATCCAAGAAAAATGATAGTAACAAGATGTACTGGAGCAAAAAAAACGAAACGATGCCGTTGAAGGTATTCACGAATTGGCCCGCGAGGATTGGGGTTGGAAGAGAAGAAGAAACAAAGCGAGAGGAACCTAAGGTTTATGATTTTGGCTGGGGGGGACTTGGGCCCATGGACAGGGGAGTGCCCCGGAAATGAGACCGGGCCAGGATGCAGCAGGTGGTAGGGGCCACTAGGCGCTCGAGGTGCGCTGGACAGCCACTAGGGCCACTGTTTCCTTGGTTGCTTCAGGGGCGCGACCGCTGTAATTGGCCGCTAGACCAGCCGGCGCTGGTGTGCTGGGGCCGGACAGCGCTGCAAGCACTGCGGTGCACTTTACCAGAGATGGTGTAGGAGGAGCGGGGCGCCACCGCCAGTTGGTGACATGCCAGGGCCAATCAGATGCCCGGAGAGGGTGCTCAAAGGTGCCGCTTCAACGGATCCATTGGCATTCAATGTTGTTCTCGGGGTGGCATCTACAGGAGAGGAGACGGGATGGAAGCCGTTGGGTTGGCTCCAGGTTCTTCATGCTTGACGCTTGACGTTCGACCCTTGCCTTGGTCTTCTTTCCCTGATGCCCTGCTGCCCCTTGTAGGCGCGCGCTTGATTGGCCCAGGCCGCTGGCTGTCCATCCTCGCTTCTCCTGCCAAGCTACGGCGATGGGCCTAGATGTTTTCAATCGAGGGATTATCGCTAAGAGAGCAGGGAGTCGGAGTCGAGCCTGAATCGCGAGACGTCTGCTGGCTGGATTGGAGTGAATTCTTTCTGCTCATCTTAAAAATGCTGGAAAGGGCCTAGCACTCCACGCGACAGTGGCAAGCATCCAATTTGACGCCAATGCAAGGTACGAACGGTTTATCACAGAGCGTACACTACTATGTAAGCCAAGCCAAGCTACGCCACGACGCTTGCGAGTATGAGAAGCAATGGGAACAAATGAAAGCGAAACGCCTCAACCGCATGCGCGTGATGGATCTGTTGACATCGGCATAGCCACTCATCTGCTGTCTTGTGCAGTGCAGTGCAGTGCAGTCATACGCTGACATCGCATGCTTCTATTTCTAGCAAGACGATCGAAACAGGCAATCGTCCGGGATCTGCCCAGCAAGCTTCATCCATGCCCGAGAAAAGGGCGGGCACTTTTTCTCGTCGCTTGTCCGCCCTCGCTTTGAGTGGTACCAGTCTTTTGCGCTTTTTTATGCTTGTCCATGCGATCAGGAGACGTCTCCTTTCTCGCGCGTTGGGTATTATAATTCATTGTTTACCCTGAATTGTTCAAAGACTGGGCCCCTGGTAGCTGTCAACTGTTTCTCGTTTCTTGTTCCTCGCCTTCTTTTCTTCCATTTACGTATTTATTATCTGATGATTGGTATTCCTTGGCTCTCCTACCGGGGTCAGGCATACCATGCAAACCTAAGCACGGACAAGTGTTCACGGAAATGTTGGAAAGACAACTGCGCGACCCATCAGCATATGACTCTCTGTCGTATCCGTAAGATCATCGTAAAACTTTACCAAATGCTTGAAACAAAACATGCTCTATATACGGTGATAACCTCTGTCGACGTTAGCTGCCATATAGAGTCCTTGCCGGTCTCAAGATCCAAGAAACCAGCTCTTGGTGGTCTCCCCGTCTTCATTAATCTCGCCAAGCTTTAGTGACCTGTTACTTCTGGCCAAGCCAGTCGCCTAACAAGTGCCGGTGCTCCATGAGGTCTCTTGACGATGCTACCAGTAACCTGTCCTACTGGAGTGGTCGTTACCAGGGCCAAGCATACTCTTCCGATGAGCAAGCCGCCCATCATCTGCCGACCTGAGGGATCTGAGGGCGAACAGACGGCGAGCTGATTGTGGGACGATGAAAACCAAAGCTTTGTCCTCAACACGGAGGCCAATATTAACACCTTTTTTTTTTAAACCTTCATGACACTTGTCATCAGCCTCAGAGGTGTTGCACGCTACAGCATCGATAAACATAGAGTTGCTGGGCCAGAAGAAGAACATCCATTGATTCATAATGTGTCGGTTCGATGGAATGCCGTATCAAGACCATCTTGGTCTGCACAAAACATCAAGTGAAACATGTTTGCACCACAATAAGCAGAGTCGGTCATGGCACAACTGATGGCAGTTTACCACTCAGCATGCTGATAACATCATGTGTTTATCGGAGCTCTAGGGCACGACCGTGGTGTCTTGGCGCGATTTACCTCTGCTGCAGAATGTCGGTCCGTTAGATTCATCTTTGTAGGTTCATGAACAGAAAACTTGCCTGACTTCGCTTTCCCTGGTCGCGTGTCGTGTGTACAAAGTAGGTAGTCAAAGTTGTGTATGTGCTCGAGTGGGTGGTGGACGACAAGACGTATTTGTTCTCTATGACGAGGCTACCATCGTGTTGATATTAATCAATTCCAGTCAGGCTTGAACCGACTTAAAGGAGACATATTGCCCAGGAGATGGGCGGGTACTCATTAAGGGCTGGTAGACTTGATCTCAATATTGTCCCAGATGTCTCCCTTGCGTCACGGCGTAATGATGTTTGTTTTTTCAGATACGCGTTATTCGTTCGGTATGAGTCGTTTGTTGTTTTGCTTTGATTGCTCGGTGTTGGAAAACCTTGTTCCTACGGAATACTGCCATGTTTATTTGATGTACATAGGCCTACTCGGTACATGCAATTTTTTCTCACTGCATCATCCAGGCAAGATGCCAAAGGGCGCAGTGCGTATGTAAGAGATCTGCAAGTCTCAACAACGCAAATATTGACAATAAACATCGGCGCAATACGCGCTGTTGCTTGGCGATGTCTAGGTACTGAAGCATCAACTTCAAATCTCCCTCCCTGATTAGGACTTAGTTATGCGGGTGGTAAAAGTCTAATCCAGGTTAGGTTTGGCGCTACAGGCCGCTTGACGATCTTGGTCTAGCCAGCAGGGACCTCCCGTCTTGGCTTGAAGCCCTGGTCTTGAGGCTTGGAGCATCAAACACGATGCCAGCACGGGTTATTTTGACAATTAGCACCAGGAACATGTTGTTGTTTGTGCTTACTTAAACAGAGAGTATAGATGAATAGTTTGTCATCAATAATACACACGAAACTCTCGCCCTGCCCCTGGTGGTCAAAATCTGGCCCAGGTGAGTTCATAACAACACCGCTCAACCAAACTTGATGTCACTCGCGTGTAAAGCACAGTTCGTGCGACACTCGGGAGATGCGAGGCCCCTCACTGTACCAGGTAGCGAGGCAACACAAAGAGATAGCGCAGCCAGCCAAACACTGATGCGCGGTTCATGTGCGGTTGCAGCCCGGCCTCGGGTTCAACAATGAACAAAGGAGTTTGACACAACGGTGAGTTCGTCGGCGGAGTCGACGATAGGCTGCGAGGTACCGTTGCGTGTCAGCACGCAGCGCAGAGATACTCGACTTGTTAACGTCCACGTTGATGAGACAGCTTACACAAGATACACCGACTAGACACTGGTTGTGCGTTGAGATGGAGGTTGGTTGACTCCCGTCTGCAGCGCGTAGGATACAGTTACCCCGACTCATAACAAAGCCGTGATGTTGCTTTGAGCTGTGAAGCATTAATTAACGAGTCTGACCCTCTTGAATTTGCTCTTGTTCTTGGCACTCCTTCCCTCCTCTTCCTTCTCAGTCGTCCGCCTTCGTTGCAATAATCAATCGTCTTCTTATCCGATCAGCTACCAGCTTAACGGAGCATCCTCGCAACATTTGACCGTACAATATTGCATAACTACCCATATCGAAAATATTGAGGGGCTCTTCATATTGCCTCCCTGATCGTCCATCAAAGCTATCAAACCCTCCCTCCTCACGACCCTTGTCAACCTGCTATCCACCTCGACTCGTTTGCTACTTCATATCCACCAACAAAGCCGGAGCGAGGTGCACAGTCTTGTCTCGCCCGTCATTCCCCGTCATTCCTCTGCATAGGCTGTATACGGGTTCTCTCCCTTAGCCGCGAGGAGACTCTCAACTCGGTGCTTACCACTTTGCTGGCCCGCACATTCCGGCGCCGGCCTTGCCCTTGGGCGACTACATTTCATGTAAAACGGCTCTACGCCCGCTCTATTCGAGGCATCTTGTTTGCTCACTTTGACTTGCTTCTCTATCCTTTTTTTACAGTTTGAACTTGCTGGTGCTCTTGCTTCGCAACTACTTTAATACCTTAATCGTCTTCTTATCAGCTCTCTTTCGAAGGATAAGCTTCTGCTCTCCAATGCAGCTTTCCACCGCCTAAGCGAGGGCATTGTCTATTCATACACCCTAAACCGTCTATTATTTTGTCCAAGACCGCAACTACCAGCATCTTTTTTGTACATTCACCTCACGTAATTTACGCTACCCCCACACAGCTCGAGTTGCCTGTATCTACGAAGCGTTTATCTGTCGCCTCTTGTACATGTCGCTGCAGCTTCGAACCTAATATCGCCAACCGAGGACCTGTACAGATCTTACCACACCTGGGCCGTTTTGTCACATAGTCAATCACATATCGCCAAAGATCTTGTTACATTCCTACACACATACGTTCCTATTTCACATACAAAACCCAGGCTTCCTTACACATACGTCTGGCTCAGGCGGCATCTCGCCATCCGTACATCCAATCTCTACGTTATTCTCTCGGCTGGTCATCTTTCAGCTGAATCACACTTTGTCGATTGAGAAGCACGATAGCTGCATACAATACCCGCATAAAACCTTGGGCTCTTTACCTGCGCTTTACCTGCACAAAACGTCTTACTTTTGTGGTGAGTACATTCATTTCCTTCCTTCCACACCTTCATTATTAGGTTCAAGTATGCAGGATGCTGGAAACTCGCGCCTGCCAGACTTTTCGTGGTCTATAAAAGAGATTTCAGGGCCCCTGCCCAAGAGATCTCGAACTCAGCCTTACAATCTACCTATCTCTCTACCTTATCTACCCACCCACATTTTCACTCCGCATCCATCAAGTGCTTCGACCACATATTGTATTGTGCTGACCGGCTCTTGGCTACTAGTCGGGCTAGTATTTACTTACAGTACTTTACCCAGTCAATACATCGGTACAGTACTTGCGGCGCCTTGAACCTCTACACGCCAAACATCGAATTTTCATCATCGATACATTCAGCATCACGATACCCAACCCCCAGCGAGCGACTCATCCAGTCAGAACACATCGCCCATCCTGAATCGACCCTCCACCAGGAGCGTCTAACGTCTACCGAGCCCCAGCGTGTGCCCACATCTGTGGCCCCTACTGTACTAATCCTCGCCATCTCTATCCCTTGCGCTAAAACGCCCAATCCTAGCGTCAAGTCCTGCAATCCCGAAACAACAAGCGGCCGAGTGTGTTCTCGACCCCGAGTTGGCTTGTGGTTCAAGACGATTTAGTTCGTGTTTTGTCCATCTGTCTCTTCAAAATGCCTTCCAACGTATCCGTAAGTGATCCGATTTTCTTACCTCACTGTACTTGAAACATGATACCCCCTCCCTCCTTATTATACCCCAAGGAGCCCTGAGCTGGTCCAGGGAGTGCGACGTCAGAGGTGCTCGTTGTGTTTCAACCAAATGCGTCAGACTAGCGCGCCGACGACTGCAACCAAAAAATTGACCTCGAGGCCTGGCTGGCATGTCCCCCATACTATAACCTTAATGCATGCCAATCCAAGCCCTGGTGAAGACCACACATCATCACAACATCGCCGCCAAATATTTGTTGCTGTCCTGCCTCGAGAATCGCTTACTGACATTGTTCTCTTGTTCCGAATAGCCCCCGGGCATAAGACCCTTCCCTCCCGACCTAAACAACCAGCGGAGATCTAGCACCAGATCGCAACAATCCACCATGTCGACATCTACGCCCACGGGCCGCGACATCTGGAACCATCCTCCTTCGACCTTTAGCAGTGCTACCAGAGAACGCATGGGCTCAAGAGGTATGTCCATTCCATCCTGTCTACCCCACTCTGAATACCAACATACTCACACCTACCTTAGATGCTGGCGAACTTCCCAATGGTGTCAGTACCCTCAACACAAACGCCGATGCTTCCTTGTGGTCCTACCCGGCACGATCGACCAACGCATCACCCAACAGTACGCGAGGTAGAAGCATCGGAAACGATGAGGGCTTCTACAACACTCCGCAACCATCATTCAACGCCAACCCCTGGAAGCTCCCAGAATCCATGACGAACCCTTTTCAACCCTCGAACAGCTCGCCTGCTCTTCGCGGTAATCACAGCCATACCAACTCAGTACAATCTCGAGCATCATATGCCTCTAGGAATCGGGCCGTGAACCAGCAGGCGTTCAACCACAATAACATCAAACAAATCCCAGCCAGCGATGTCGAAAACCAAAGCCTGCCACTCTACATGCAAGATATGAGCATAAACGACCTGCCCCCAACGGGCTCTAACATGACTGGATCATTGGTCAACCATGCCTCGCAGGCCTTTCGCTTCAACCCTAATTCTCAGCCTTGGAACAACGAGGGCAGCGCACAGCTTATCAACGGCGGCTTCAACAACATTGGCCTGGGTCCCGATCAGTTGCCCGCACAACTGCTTTCTTTCTCACGAGCATCTATCGACGGCATTCCATCGAATCATCGACCGGAGCAAACCAACAGCCCTAGAACGCACACACCGTCTCCATGGCACAACGGTACTGCTGCTCGTGATCCTCGCATAATGGAGCCAGATCGGCGTTATTCAGCGCATCTTGCTGCTCAGCAATACCCATATTACTTGTCAAACCAGCTTTCCGCATATCCTGGCAACCACGCCCAGTACGCCCCCGCCTTGGAAGCGCTGGCTCAACGTATGCCTCACAACCTGATGAACGGAGTCGGACTTGGACCACAAATGCCGATACAACAGGGGGGATTTGGTCAGGTCTCTCCCAGTGGGCACCGCAGCGAGTTATTGGAGAAGTTTACAAATGCCAGGCCCCGCGAGAATTGGCAGTTGAAAGACATTTACGGTCATATCGTCGAGTTTAGCGGAGATCAGACTGCATCGAGGTTTATCCAGGGAAAGCTGGAACATGCCAACAGCGACGAAAAAGAACATGTTTTTGCCGAGATCGAGGTAGATGCTATCCCGCTGATGAAGGACCCTTTTGGCAACTATGTCATGCAGAAGATGTTTGAGCATGGCAGCCAACGGCAGAAGAGGGCCTTGGCCGACAAGATGAAGGGTCATGTCCATACTCTATCCCTCAACCCATACGCCTGCCGTGTGGTTCAGAAGGTATGTACCAGTTTGTCATCTTTAGTTGATAGGTTGCTAACTTTTGCCAGGCCGTAGACCACTGCCTTAGTGACCAACTGGCCACACTTGTCGAGGAGCTTGAACCACACATCATTCAAGTGATTCAGGACCACCACGGAAACCACGTTGTCCAAAAGATTGTTTCAGAACTCTCTCAGCAGAGCATCGGCTTCATTGTGAAGGCTTGCCAGGACAACGCCATCCCTCTTGCGGTTCACATCAACGCTTGCCGAGTCTTGCAGAGGCAAATGGAACATGGGTCAGAGCAAGACACGGCTATACTGATGGCGAAACTACATCCTTCAATGGAGAGGCTCATTGACGATCAATATGGTAATTATGTTGCCCAGCACGTCGTGGTGAATGGAAACCCTGAGGACCGGAACCGAGTTATTGCGCTGGTCATCGAGAGACTGCTGGACTTTTCGAAGCACAAGTACGCGTCCAACGTGGTTGAGAAGTGCATCAATAACGGCTCGGCTGAACAACGTACTGAAATGCGAGAGAAGTTGAGTGCTGTTGGCGAAGATGGATCGGACATATTGTTGCAGATGCTTCGTGATCAATACGGAAACTATGTCATCAGTAAGTGTTTACTGCAGCTGATGTTTAACCATTTGCTAACTTGTTGCAGAAACATTGATTCAACACCTCGACGGTGCTGAGCGAGACTTATTGGTGCAGGCCGCCTTGCCTCATTACCACACCCTTATGAGAAACGGCACGCCACGGCCGTCTCTCGAGGCATTGGGGGATCTTCTGGGGGTCAGGAACAGACTCCAGGTTGAAGTCGACTCACCCGGCCCGACTCCAGTTTTGACGAACGAAACCAACAGTCCTCAGAGCGACGGCCTTCCAAGCGCTACTGCGAGCGCCCTCGGCGTCCCATCCGAAGACATCAAGGATTTTGCAAAGACTCTACGAGTTAATGAAGAAGAGGCTTAGAAGGCTCGCCAAGCTGCCAGCTGGTCATACCAGGACCCGGGTTTTCTGTCTGACATTTTGTATTACAACGATTTGGATTGTTTTGACTAGGCATTTGGTCATCGATACAGGGCACCTTATCATGGGATATACAACGCCATTCATGGGTGCATCATGGGATAGCGGATACCTTGTTAGCGTTCGAGTTGAGGATTCTGTTCTGCATACCTTTTGTGCATATTTAGAGCGGTTGCTAGTTCTGAAGCAACTGGCTGCTGGAGCTCGGCTTAGGTTTGGTGTCTTCTCTCTGGGTTATACACGACAACAGGCATGAGGGAGGAGATGCAAATATTGGGTATCGAGTAGTCCAAGGTCGGCAAAGGAACGGCCAGGGACCTAGGATAACAGCGTCACAGGAATAAGCGGTTCAGTTTTGGAATCAATTCTCCGTGTTTTAGAAAAGAGACGGGACGGCCATTATACCTAGCGAAGCAACAGGCAGAAATGCGGACAAGATCACAAATAGAGAAATTCTGGGCCTGGAATAAACACTTGTAATGCTTGTGACTTTGCTAAAGGATACCTTTCATCATGATATCCCATCAGGCGGTCCAGTAAATAATATGTATATCACCTCACCTTGGTAAGAGCTAACTAAAAAAAAAAAAAACGTGTCCTAGCCTTCTAAACTCTGACTAGATATTCCATTGCTGTGAATGATAGTGATGATAATGGCTGCGGTTAACATCGGCATACTTCAGCTAACTTCTTTAAGGGGTAGCAATGACGCCACGTGCAGATGGAAGCCAACTGGAAGTCCTTAGCTTACCTTAGGCAGGTACGGCGATTGCCGATTCCGCTCCGAAACTAAACTACCCTGACCTATCTTTAACAACTGTGCTTCCACGACAGGCAGATACCATTTTGGACTCTTTCATGGGTAGACCACTCCCGACTCGACAGCCATCTGTGAACTTCCGCCCAACGTCCGTTTACCTCTACTTTTAACCCGCGGGGTCTTCGTCCGCAATGACGGCCACCGCTCGGTTGACCTTCTTGAGCCCGCAGGTGCTGCGTGGACTACGCGTGGCGCCTCGCTCTGCAGCTGGCTTTGCTCGGCATAGAGGCACTTTTGCGCGGAGGCGAGGGAAAGCTGTCGAGCCTCAACCTCTGCAGACAGCTACGGCCCCGAAGCTTAATACCTCGCACGCTCTCACGGGCGAAACAGCTACACGCCCCGAACCTGAAAAGAACACGACCCCAGAACCATCACAGCCCGCTTCGTCCGACCAGGCGAAACAAACGAACGACACCGCCAAAGAGGACCACTCTGCACAGTCCACCGAATCCACCAGCAGCAAGACCCAATCCAAAGAGAAAGACCCATCAAAGGAGGAACGGGCTAGACAGGCTCGGGAAGAGGCCAAGCAGAGCGGTCCTCTTGAGGCAGTCCTGCATATGCAACCTCCCGAGGCAACGACAACAACGAGACCGGGTCCGGCTATGTGTCCACCGCCATATGTTCACCACTTTGACAGTTATTCGCTCGTTAAACAATTGCAGGAGGGGGGATACTCGCAGGAGCAAGCCACGACAGCGATGAAGGCAATTCGAACGTTGCTCGCAGACAATTTGGAGATCGCGCAGTCTACACTGGTCAGCAAGAGCGATGTGGAAAATGTAAGATGGTCTCGCCATGTCCAGTCGCTAGAGCGAATCAAGAATCAACAACTAATCACTGTCAATTCAGGAAACGTACCTCTTTACCGCCGCTTGCTCAGAGCTGAGCACCGAGATCAAAAACAACCGAAGACTCGAGGAGGAACAGCTACGGCAACAACGAACGCACTTACAGCACGAGGTCGATATTCTAACACAATCACTTAATCAAGAGGTTCACACGCTGAACGACAATGTGCGAGGCTCGTTCAACGATCGGAAAATGGCTGTCAGAGAGGAGCAAAAAGTAGTGGAGAGCGCTGTAAGGTTCACTCCTGGTGCCAACAAGGATACCTGACTGACATTGTTGCAGGTTCAACAAATCAACTATAAGATCAGCATCGTACTTAGCAGTGATGCTAAATCGGAGATTGAGGCAGTGCGATGGATCCTCATTCGTCGCTCTGTCCTGGGTATACTCTTTATGGCAGTTCTTACACTTGGCACACTTCGATACGCCACGTACGTTGGCCATGAGAGACAGAGAGAAGCAGAGCGCACCAAGAAAGAGGAGGAAGAGAAGCGAAGAAACGGCGGCAAGCAAGATCGCACGACGGATGCAGATGCAATTGCAATTCTAGCAGCCAACTAAGTGCAGACGGGGAGGGGACTACAACATACACAGCAAACGAGCACTTTTCCTTGGGATTTACAACCGATACCCTATAGACTTGTGGCGGACGGAGTACAGGAGCTGATGAGAGCTATGATGATTATGACGGGTCAGGGATACAATACACGCCGGATATATAGACAGGACCTACGATTGGCTTTCTTAGATGTACATAAACTTGCTGAATGCAAAAGACTAGACCAGTTATTCAAGCTGGGGTTTTTTATTTTACATATTGAGCTGTTGCACCACGTGCAAAAAGATAAAGTGCGTACATGACCCCACGCGTCGCCTGTCGCGTCTCCCACCATCAACCACCATCACCACTTCTTGCTCCAACATCACCGCACAAATCCCACCACTCTTCCACCAATGGCACCAGATCCGCAGCCCGAACCCCCAGCGCCAGCGCCAGTCGAACCGGCTCAAGAGCAAGGACCCGGCCCCGAACCGGAATCAGAACAACAAGACACCAACACTCAAGAACCTCCAGCGTCACCTCCCCTCCCGCAGCGACACACAGCCGTAACTCCTGGTCCTCGAGCAGCGCGTCTCCAGGAGCTGTACGCACGATCCCTCAAGAAGACCCTGGGCAAAATTGGCTGGGATAATGTCGCGGGGTGCTATCCGACGGTGGCCAAGAGGGCTGAGGGCGTGCTGAGACAGGTCCAGGGCCAGATGGTTGACAAGCTGGGGGAGAAGTGCGAGGTATGTTGAGACGGGGGAGTATAGTATACTATGGTATGATGCTGACGGAGGAACAGAAAGAGTTTGAGAATATCATGGTTTCGAGACAGGTTGTCCCCAAGCTCAACGATCTAGAGAGTCTCATCAGCGACGCATCCCGTCGTCGCGCAGAATCAGCGACGGAAAAACCAACGCCGTACGTCTTCACTCTACACGCATACATATGGCAATATTGACAGGCCTCCAGCCCCCATCTCCTCCCTCCATCGACAATCCTCGCCGCACACCTCACCCCGTCCCTCACAGCGCACCAGTCCCAGCTCAACGCGCGCCTACAGACGACGCAATCGCAGAATGCTCTTCTACACGACGAGGTGCGTCGGCAGCGAGAAGAGATACGTGCTCTGCTTGACGCCCTCGAGGCGGTCGTCGCGGACGTGCAGGGCGCAAATGACGCGCTGCGCCCGGTCGTTGACGACGTCGCTGCTGAGACGAGGCAGGGCATCGCGGCTGTTGAGGCAGCTGGTGGTAGCGGTGGAAGTGGCAAGCAAGAGGCGACGACAGAATCATGAGAGGGCAGTAGAATTCAAAGGCAAAGGATCAGAAGTCATGAGGAGGCGGTTTGTGACAGAAGCATTATGATACCATGGATTTCTTAGTTATCTTGTATATCGACTTTTACGAAGAAATGTTCACATTCATATAAGACCACATATGTTGCTGCAAAGAGCCGTCTCTTGACATCTATCGTGTGCAAAGCCATGCATCAGAGGCAGCGCGCCATCCATACAAACGTCTATGTACATGTATGCATGAAGCGGGCCACAGCCAACTGTATATACAGAAACACCATCAGCGCTGAGAGTGTAGATACTCGAAACCCATGCGCCTACCTCTACCCAATGTTGAAAAGACAAAACGGGCCACGCTCAATAACAATAAAATAATAACAGCAAACTCCACTCCATGATCGTAAACCCTCATCATTTTTGGCTGATGCAACCGCAACCATTCATGCGCCAGAGATGCAAAGTCATATGTACAATCGTAAGAAAAGAAGAAATGTTGACGACAAGAACCTCAGAATCCATGCATATGGTGGAACAGGTCGCTCTAGGATG
Source organism: Fusarium sp. NRRL 66739 (assembly GCA_021655895.1). Classification (NCBI taxonomy): domain Eukaryota; kingdom Fungi; phylum Ascomycota; class Sordariomycetes; order Hypocreales; family Nectriaceae; genus Fusarium; species Fusarium sp. NRRL 66739. Next base: position 57,362 of record JAJJWO010000119.1, read on the forward strand.
TAGATACCGTAGTATGAATCACGATCAGATAGGAATTGATATGTTGTCCAAAGGGATGTGACCGGTCCCGTGATGTCGTTCGTAGAGTAAAATATATGAGGGTGATAAATGCGAGCCATGAGTGGCCCCAGTACGAAGATGTTGTGTACCTCCACGTGGCCAAGAAACTTAAATCAGTCTGTTCTCTGTATGTACCGTTTGCCAAGCCCCAAAGTAGTCGATCTCACCATAGGCCGGTGGCAGGACCCTGACCATGCGGCCTGTCGTCCAATCAACGTAGAACTTGTTGCCCTTGCTGATAATATATGGTGTTTTGCGGGGACTTCTGAAGAGTAGATTGCTGTAACACAGCTTGGCATACAGCATGTCATGAGCGCTTGACCACTGGTGCTCCGGAATCCATTTTCCGTCAACAGGGTCAATGCCCGTGTTGGTATATGACGTTGAGCTGAGGCGACGGGTGAGATCTATCCGTGGTGTAGGTTCTATCACCTCTTCTTCATCATCCCCTTCAACTAGAGTTTCTGGCTCCAGTCTCGTTTGGGATTCCGGGGTCATGGGGAGAGGTGACGTCGAGGAACCGCTTTCATTCGTTGTGACTGATATTTCTTCAGTCCCTCCTTCAATGCCCAATTCTGACAAGTCAATGGCCGTAGTAGTTGGAGACTGACCGCGAAACCAACGGATGCGTTGAATTCGAGGAATCGACATATCGCGAGGGAACTCTCGGTCTTCCAAGGGCAAGGCAATATCTATGGCTGCAAACAGTCCTTCTAGCCACTTGTTGAAGGTGCTCAACTCGACACAACACAAAAGAAACTGATCTGTCTCTGCTCGAACACGAATGGTATATCGCCGCCTGAGATATGTTAATAACGGGAATCCCAAGTCTCGTGCAGACTATACGGCAGCCAAGGTAGCTTACTTTTTGTAGTCGGCAGCGATACCGACATCCGCATACAGGAGAGTGTACGTCTTTTCGAGCTTCCCCCTCTTCACCCATGGAGGATTATCTGGGTTGACAGATGGTCCATCATCGCGTGTCCTCCCCCACTTCCATGCCTTCTTGGCCCCATATATGCTGAGTGCAGTACCGTTCAGACAGACGTAGACGGGATACCATTGACGATCCTCAGCCCTCTTTATTGTGTTTTCGATTTCATGTTTCTTATCAAAGACGCCCTCCAGCGATATCGAGCTCGTATAGTCGGGTAGTTCTTCTTTTCCGGTGTCTGGATGGAGTTGATTTTCGCCGCCCCCTCCAGTCGCGAGCTGTTTCCCCTTTTTCAAACGATGTCCATCAGGGGAGATAGTCGACGTTATCGGCGGCGGATCTCGCTCTCGCTGGTATGGGGGCGGCTGTGAGGGCCGGGGCTCGTTTGTCATGATACGTTGGTAATGAAGGTCTTCCTCCATTGATACACGCCGCCTGAGGGGCGGCGATGTAGCAGCGATCGTAGATGATCCATCGTCCTGGGTCGTCACCCTACAGAGGTCCATTGGGGGGGAAGACCGGACTTATATCAAGGCGAAGTGGTCTCGTAACCGGCCGTCGCGGAGCGGGAAGGGCGCACGGGATGACTCTATGGTCTAGGGGCGTGAGGCTCAAGGAGCATTGGCCGTAGGAGTCTCCGTAGAGGACTGTAAGCTGAAAAGGTTGATCATTCCGACCCGCTCTGAAGTCTATGTGGGGAGAGTTGTTGAAGGAAGAAACAAGAGCGAGCCAACAGAAAGCAAAGACGGAGGAATAGAACAGTCAGCATGGATCCACGAAGAGAAGCATTTGTCGTGGAACAGGTTCACAGGGGTCCCAGGTTCGAGGATCGTGGATCGATGGGGGTGTGAGCCGAAGTGAAAGACGGGGTTCACGGGATACCGGCAGGCCCAAACCAGGTGTGCCTCCGTTTTGGCTTCGACGGTGTATGGAAGAGGAAGGGAAACGCGGCGGCTCTTTTGTTCGGGGAGACTAGGCTCAAAGGTCAAGGCAACGCAACGGTGACCAAAGCGATGTCAGCCGTTTCAAAAGGCCCACGCTGAGCTGAGGACGGAAGACGAGAGTGGGGTGAGAGCCGTCGAGAGTATGGAGAAAGAAAGTGAGGGTGTGAAATATGGATTATGGACGACAGCGCCGGCGCAAGAGTGGCGAGATGAGGCTGCAGCGTCTTGCACGCTACTGTAGCATTTCGAGAAAAGCGATTTCGCCTAAATCGAATATAGTCAGGTCAGTCACTTTGGGGATCTGATGCGACAGAAGCTTGATTGGTGTGTTTGATCTCGGCCGGGTAGTGGGATGTGCGAAGCGATCCGCAGCTTTGTCGAAGCGCGTCAGCGTTTGAGGAGCTGCAGCACTAGGTACGTAGTAGTTATGTAAATCCCGCCGACTGTCGATCTCGTAAAGCTTCTCTTCGTTTTGTTTCAAGCATGCGTTTTGCTCCTTGACGTTCGTTGATGAACAGATGAAGCCTCGTGTATACTCTCTGCAAGCGCAGGACCCTCTTCCCCCTCATTCGATTCGTATTGAGATGTCGGGGAGTCATCAGTAATAGAATAGGCAAGCGCGACACATGGCATGGCTTGACCTGCCAGCCTAGCCCAGTTGCATGTTCAAAGGGCCCTCAAGGCTCAAGCTCAGTCAATCAACCCTTGCACCTTCCCGTCAAAAGGTCCCGCGACTGGGGTCCCACAAATCTAAAGAATCCCTCAGCCAGAGCCCGCTAGTCCCAGATGGGTAGGTAGGACGGATAACGGCACCGGGAGAAAAACGATCAAGATGGTTTCGGCTGCTTGCGCGCGTGCGAAAGGAAACGTAGCTCTCCATGCTCGCTGGTACCTAGGTAGGTATTGTGTCTTGCATCATGGAATTGGTCTCTTCGGACTCATCGGACTCATCGGACTCAATATCACTCGTCGATGGTAATTGCCGTGCTCAATACCGAGCATTATCAACCGTTCCCCGATGCCTACCTATGTCGGCCGGGTCTCGACCTCAATATTGTCAATGTGAGACCTGCAAGTCTTTCGATACAATATCATGTTAACCCTTTGTCTTTTACAAAAGTCCTAACCTTCAAGGTACATATCCCGTAATCAAAACGACAGCCAGCCAGCCAGCCAACAAAAAAAAGGTACCTGGCGTCTGACAAAAGTGCCCTTTACCGTTTCGGTTCTGTCACTCTTCACTTGTCCAAGTCCCCGATGTGGAAAGCAACCTTGCGAACCAAATTCCTGGGTAGAGTACGTACCGCTCATCCATTAGGTACCTAGGTAGGTATATTTGCTTACCTCACCTTGTCTCCGTCTTGTTGGACGGCTTCTGCCCTGAGGAACTTTTGCCGCCGCCATTGGCACCTTTGTTAATACCGGCCCCTCTCTTCGGCGTATCTTTTTTCTTTCTTTCAATAATCGCCCCACGCTAATAGTATGTAACTCACTCACAAGTCGCAATTATACTACGTAGTAGGTATGCATGGTTATACTTTAAGAGTAGAGTTAACGAATTATCGGTTGCTATATCGACTTACTTGGGTATTAAAGGTGCCTCCTACATAGGCACATAACAACTAAATCAAAACAGAGATCCGAAGCACCCAATCATTAATTAATTACATGGCCTTTATTTCTTTCATTGGAAGCGGCCCCGTGGGGTCAGGGATATCTCCGGACTGTCTCCGTCTAAAACTCCGTCTTACTGTCCAACTAATTCAAGTCAGGGATGCATGCAACACCACAACCGGAAAGTCAGGGGAGGGTCAGTTTGAAACTGCATCCTTTACGAACTTTATCATTTTACTGGGCCAGGGATACCGATGATCAAGATAATCGTCCTTACACAGGTGTGCCTTTATCTCCTGCTGCTGTAGTCTGTATGTATGTCGGCACTCGAAGTGCCTCAAGACGATCACATAAATCTCCTAACGTGTCTAAATGTCATTCCTCCGAAACCAAGTAACCCAAAAATGCATGGAGATTTTAGCTAGCTGCTACGCTCTATGCAGATCATTGCTCTTCCATGCCGGTAACCTGAAAAGGCATCGTCGATTGTCCGTTCGACATTATGATATCTTCATGGATCGATAATTTTTAAGCCAAGCAAATGCTTTGCGTCTTCACAGACAAGCTCACCACGATGATCCTCTCCCGTCTTGGGTACAGACTGTTTGTTTGTCTCTGTTTCATATCGCTGATCGTCCAACTTACTCCCCGGATCTCTCGGCATTCTCCTTTCATGCACTCTCCGCCATTTGTTTTCTGGCTGCTTTTAGAAGGTCGTAAATAATGCGGGATCCTCCTCCTCTTCCCAAGGACACACCCAAAGAATTCAGGGATAGCGCCCGACCAGCCGAAGAGAAGAAGAAATCGAGAAAATAACCGTGGACGCTGGACCGCATACTACTAGCAATAGACAGATCCAACTTATGTAATTATTACAACTACTCATCTTGTTCTCTGCAAAAGTCCCCTACGATACTGATGACTTGGACATGTGCCAATGTCCTCCTTGTCAACTACAAAAGAACCCTGAACATCAACATCGGATTATTCAGACACTACGAACCGTTCGACTTGGTCGGCCCACGAGGCTTATTAACCAACTCAAATTCGCGTCTGCTTTGCTTCTCGTATAACCAACAATTGTCCCCGCCAAGGCTCGAGCACCTGGCTTCAGTCGATCTAGACGTGTTGTTCCTTGTCACAACAGCATCGGCATCACTCGAGTCTGGAAAATTTTGCATTCTTGCTTCACCTAGTGGAGCACATGATCATTAGAAACCAAAAGGTACTGATTGTTACTAGCACAGTAAAAAGTACAGAACATGGTCCCTGAGCTATAGGCCCCTTCATCTTGGACCTAGACTCTCTCTCTCACCTTTGTCAACTTCCCCTGTCCCATCAGTTACCCATCAGTGTTCTTCTGCCCATCTGAGTGCCCCTTCTATCGCCCTTCCGTTCGCTTTTGTAAGAATATACACGGTCATTAGAAAGTAATGATGCCAAACCAAAGCTCCCAGCCAAGGACCTTTTCCCCTTTTTGTTTCGCTGAATCCGTAACCCAATCGTCGGCTGGGAGGATTAGATGCAGATGCAGCGCGCAAACCACCCGAAACTGAAAAACGAACAATCATGACTCCAGATTCCCAACTCCATCCTTCCTCCGAAAGGGAATACCAAACTCCGCCTCCATCAGCCCTTTCATCTGACCATCCGCTACGCTTGCTTTCCGTCTTCCCTCATGTTTTCATATAGGTTATGCCATATACAGGTACATTGATGTGATGACTGCGCTATAAGCTCCAGTAGATCGCAACCTGTTGACTGGCAGATCACGAGACCAACAATGATATAGGTCTCACGTTTGCCTCATTATATACTAGTTGCAGATGCTTAAGCATTCTGAGACTGGGCGCCACCACGGCCACGGGGAGCACCACCTCGGCCACGGTTCTGACCAGAGAAGTTTCCTCGAGAACCCTGGCCGCCAGATCGTCCACCCTCGGCGCCGCCGCGGCCACGTCCGGGAAGAGGGCCTCGGCCGCCGTAGCTGCTACCACCGTAGGCGTTGGCCTTGGGACGACGGGCCTCAACGACGATGTTCTCACCGTTGACAGTATGAGGGTTGGCAGCAGCCGCAGCCTGGTAACCCTCAGGGGTCTTGTACTCGACGAAAGCACAGTTCTGTGCTTTGTTAGCTTCTGCAACGCAGCTAATTTACCAACGGTTTCAACTTACCTTCTGGCGGTTGATGTCAAAGTAGGTCAACTCGCCAAAAGCAGCCAGAGCATTCTTAAGGTCGGCATCCTGCACCTTGTCGGTCACGTACTTGACATAACCGAGGGTACCCTCCTTCTCAGTGGGAGGAGGTCCAGAAACAGACTGGGGCCGGCTCTGTCGCTTCGAATCGCTACCAGCGGTTTGCCAGCCAGCGCCCTCCTTGGTAGCGGCTTCAGTAGCAGGGGCATTAGCAGTGGCGACGGGGGCGGCAGCAGGCTGAGAAGTGGGAGCAGCGGCAGCCGGGGCGGGAGCGCGGCTCTGGGCGTTTACAGGAGGAGTAGGAGTCTTGGGGAGAGGAACGACGGGCTTGGGGAGGGCGGCAGCGGCTCGGCTAGCCCAGGTCATCGGCTTAGGAGGACCAGTAGGCTGAGCAGGGGCGGCGGGGGGAGCAGCAGTAGGCTTGGAAACGGGTGTAGGGCTAGGGTCCTTGGGCTTCTCGGGCTCCTTGGAATCCTCCTCAGCGAGCTCCTTGGCAGCCTCATCAGCATCCTCGGCGGGAACCTCAGGCTTGGTCTCAAGGGCCTTAGCCTCATCAACCGAAGACTCAGCAGGTGTGCCGTTCAGAGTCTCACTATCCTTAGAAGTGGAAACCTCCTCGAGCTTCTGGTCAACAACCTCGGGATCGAGACCGGGAGTTTCGTCCTTGGTCTCCTCGACAGAATGGGGAGCTTCGGGCTCGGCAGGAGCGGCAGGCTCCTCAACAGCTGGGGCGGCAGGCTCTTCGGCAGGCTCTTCGGGGGCGGCAGCAGACTCATCGTCGCTCTCCTCGTCAATGTATCGCAGGATATCGTTGAGGACAAAGTAACCAGAGGGCTGCTGGGCGAGAACGAAGGTCTGGACGAATTTCTTGGGCTCAGCGGCCTTGTTGGAAGTCTCGCCGATAACTTGGATGACAATGTTGTCGAAAGATGCCTGGGAGTCCACATTGGACACTCGGACCTTGCAGTCTTGGAAGTCGAGAGCCTTGATGCGTTCTTGGATGGCCTGTTGTGGTCGTGTTAGTAGCTGTTTTTGGACTCGTTGTTGCCATTGGTAAATACCTGTCGGCCGACGGAGACGTTGGCAACCTCAGCTTCAAGACCATAGACGAATTGCGAGCGCTTGCCGTAGAAAAGCTGTCATTCTAGTTAGCGAGAATACAGACCAAAAAAAGACCATAAGAATCATACGTGAAGCTTCTCAGGCGACTTGCTCAGAGTAGTATAGTATTGCTCAACAAAGTACCAGCCAACCTCATCCTTGGACAGATTGCTGTTGGAGGAAGCGGCAGCGGTAGTGGAGCCATCGGCAGCAGAAGTGGTAGGAGCTGTTTGTTGTTGGTCGGCAGGTTCCTTGTACTGGTCCTGTTGGGCAAAGTTACCGTTGGAGGCCATGATGGCTGTGTGATGATGTGAAATCTGAGATGACGAGGGCGATGGCGGAGCGAAAATTAAGTCGAGTGCGCAGTCGGCAAGCTCTTTGTGTCGCAAAAACGATGCGGACAAAGAGGTGAAGACGTCAAAGAAACAAAGGTGAAATCACGTATATGAGCTGAAGATGAGGATCGATCGCTCTCGGTCGAGTTGAGTCGAATCGAATCGGGCAGAATAGGGCACGCCTGATGACAAACCGGGGTCAAGAGGGTTCGCGGATGGAGGCGCCGACGATGTGGAAACGTGAGGGGTGGCAAGGGTAGATGAGAAAGACTCGAAGCGGACGGGACGTCGAAGGAGAGAAACCCTGAGAGATGGGGAGAAGCTGTAGAAGGAGGAGAGGCGTAGAAGGGTCGAAGTAGAATCGAATTGTCCTGGATTGGGATGATGAGATGAGGTCCAGAGGATGTGGTGTCAAGTTACGTTAGAGCTGGTGGTTGATTGTGGAGGATGTTTATGTTGTGTGTGGCTCTCGGCCCAGTAAGAAAACCATTTGCTAGCCCAATCCCGAGCTCTCGAGGTGCTTGGTCTGTGCGCTACCTCTTTCTGTGATTCAGGTCAATTCCTCGGAGCTGGAGGGGATAGTTTTCCCGAAGCGAGGCGCCAAGTCCACTATGACGGATGCGATCATGATATTTTCCAGGTATTGTTTCATCGATACTTGCCTGGTAGGCATTGTGGAAGTGTCTTGTGCAATACATGGAAGTCAATTGTAATTCATTCCTCTTGTTCGGATAGTCCCATGCTCTAGCTACTAGTTGCTCAGGGATCTTCGCGTCAGCATCATGTAGGGTTTTTACTTTACAACCCTGTCATTACTGCACCTCAGAAATAGATCTATGCGGGATCTGGCATTACGCGACTTGAGGTAAGCAAGTTCTTGGGTTGTTTGAAAGGCTACGCCGTAGCTTAATACAAGACTCTGGGTTTCATTGAACACTCGATATTCCTGTATGGACTTTCATACTCAGTATGTTTCTACCTACCTAGTTTAGTACCTAGGTATGAACTTATCTACATTGATCTGTATCTTGATATACGTATTCTCGAGTATATAAATACCATCTCTACTAAGCACAGTTCCTAAAAGTCAAACAGGGCCCTACAACTATCCTTCTTGCGCTCTATCAGTTCCCAATGCTTCTTATAACTTACAAGGTAGTTCACTGAAAAATTACCGGATTAGGCCAAGGTGAAGTAAAGGACCCCTGTGGTTCCCGTCGGTGTAAACGGCGGGGTTCCACCGCCCGCTTGAATTTTTTAGTCCAACCATCAAAAAATTTCCACAATCTTATCAGCGACCTCAACTTTGTAGCGGGTGCTCACAATTGGAACTCAAACCACCACCAACAAAACCAATACTTGACAACCTCTCAATCTCCCTCGACGCCTTTTCTCTCGGAGATCATCCATCACAAGCTCCACTCAAACAAAAATCCCTCTATAAATCCTAGCCAAAATGCCCAAGTCGAGGCGCGCAAAGGTCGTCCATCTCACCCAGGTCACAAAGAAGACGCGCGAGAACAAGGACAAGCTCTTCCAGAACATCCGCGATGCCGTCCCCGAGTACCAGAACTGCTTTGTCTTCAGCGTTGACAACATGCGCAACAACCACCTCAAGGATGTGAGACGTGAGCTCGCCGACAGCCGGTAAGCGCAATCTGCCTTTCCTGACTCTCGCGGACGGTTGAACTAACTACCCTTTTTTTCTCGTATAGACTCTTCTTCGGCAAGACAAAGCTCATGGCAAAGGCTCTCGGCCAGACCCCCGAGGAGGCCATCGCTCCCGGAATCGAGGACCTGAGCCGCTACCTCACCGGCACCGTGGGTCTGCTCTTGACCAACCGCCCCGTCGAGGAGATCCTCGCCTACTTTGAGAACCTTGCGCCCGTTGACTTTGCCCGCGCCGGCGCCGTGGCCACCCGCGACTTCTCCATTCCCACCGGCATCGTCTACGCCACCGCCGGCGAGGTCCCCGCCGAGCACGACGTGCCCCTCGAGCATACCATCGAGCCCGAGTTGCGCCGCCTCGGCGTGCCCACCCGCATGGTCAAGGGCCGTGTCGTTCTCGGTGACGAGTCTGGTCAGGGCGAGGAGTACGTCGTCTGCAAGGAGGGCGATGTCTTGGACTCGCGACAGACAAGGTTGCTTAAGCTCTTCGATGTGTGCTTGAGTGAATTCAAGGTCAAGGTGTTAGCGTAAGTCCAGACCTGTCTTTATTTCTTGCGACTCGAGACGGAAATAATGCTAACACCCTCCAGGTACTGGAACTCTGCAAACTCTGAGGTGACAGAGGTCAACCCCAATGCTATGGAGGAGGAATAGACGAGCCTAGGATTAGGTTCACAAAAATGGTGATAGACGTTGGGTTTAACATCTTCTGTTTGAATGACTGATACCAGCATGAAATTTTTATGGGATCTCGGCGTTGAGGGCCATGGGATATGGAGGGCATCATGTTTTACCAGTACGCCCGCCCCTGAATGACAATACTTCAAATACATTCACACACGACTTGGTGCTTTTTTCAACTATTGATTAAACTCAAGCACTCCAAAGTGATACATCAGAGTCGGCCTTCTCGGCCAGCCTAGACGACAATTCGGGGGTCAGCAGGTCACGGAGTCCTTACCCTGACCTTACCTATGTGCGTGTTACAGCCGGTTTACCGTTGAACCACCATCCAATTTTCCCCCGAACTCCTAGAAAAACAAGTAGACTACATATAAAGAAGGTTACCTGACACATTGCGTTGTCCCATGACCATCAGAATATATCGTAAGAATCACCAAACAGCTGAGTTGCTGTCAAGACTTGACCAGTTAGGTAGACGGGAAAGTAACTGGACGAACAAGCGAATCCAGCCAGACTAGACAGGTGTGGGTAGAAAAATCCCAAGTTGCTTGAGGTATTCCGTGGTTGTCGATGAGATGGTGTGCTTACCCTTTGGTGGAAAAAGGGGTACAAATTAATGACTGGAAAATGAATCGACAACCCACCACACTTATGTCCAGGAGTAGAGACTCTGCCTCAGTACCGGCGCAACTTTCGGGGATCCTCGTAGCCGCCGTCATATCCACGCTTGCGGCCACCATCGTCGTCACGAGGTCTGTCGTAGTCCCGGTCCCTTTCGCGATACCCACCTTCTCGTCGGCCGATGGGCTCCATGTTGCTTCCGGTGCGTCGGTTCTCACGTTCTCCGCCGTAGCGACCACCGTCGCGATGGCCGCCGCCGTGTCTGTCGTCAAATGAGCGACCCCCGCTTCGCGAATCATACCCACCAGGGCCTCGGTCACCCCTTCGGTCGCCGCCGCGGTCGCGGTCACGGTCACCATAGCCGCCGTTTCGTCGATCGAAACCTGGTCCAGAAGGCGCGTCGCTTGGTGCGCCGTATCCGCTACGGTCTCCGCCTCGATCTCCACCGCCGCTTCGGAAGCCTCCTCCACGACCGCCGAAACCTCCTCGGAAGCCTCCGCGTCCACGGCCACCGTCAAAGCCCTTGAAGCCGCCACGGAAACCGCCGCCACCGCCGCCTCCCCCAAAACCACCAGGGCCCATGGGACGCGCAGCCATAGCTCTAGTGTAGCCTCGACCACCGAGGCCGCCACCGAGTCGTCGTGGCCGCCAGCCCTTGACAGTTCTGCCACGTTCGACGTCTACCTTGATCCGTCGATCCTTGATGCGCATGCCATCACAAGAATCCAAGGCCGCTGCTCATGATTGCGCCGAATGGCGCAGGTGTCAGTCAATCTTACCCTCAATAGTACCTTGCGTGCTGGGCGAAGTGGACAAAAGAAAAGGAAAAGGCAGAGACGGGCAAGCCTGAGGGCCCTTTGATGTCTCGCCATATACTTCGAGAGAAGGGCAAGCTTGAGGGCCGCATCTCAAAAGGTACATCCAGGGAAGAAAACAAATGTCTAGTCAGAAGGGGGTGGGGGAGTTTACCTCTCATGTCTTTCTCTCGCTCGAATACGACAAAAGCGTATCCTCGGTGAGGCTTCTTCTTCTTGTTTGGCTTCTCGTGGGCGTGGGTGTCGGCAACGATGCGGATCTGTAATGTTGTTAGATAATGGTCATGTATTAGGGTATCGCGGAGTACATACGCGCTCGATAGGGCCAAAGCGACCAAACTCCTTCTCCAAGTCCCTCTCATCAGCGTCATAGCTTAGACGTGCGACGATCAGAGTCTTGAATGCATCGCCACGAACGTTGGGATCTTCGTTTGGCTTGTCTATACAACATGTTAGCGATTGCTGCAACTGCATGGATTGGTTCTTCTGACAATGCTTGGGCGCCTCCGTCACAAGCTTCTCGAGGTTTTCCTTCTTCTCCTGCTTCTTGCGATCGCGGCGTTGCAGCCAGCTCTCGGTGGGGTTGTAGACATCCGTCTCCTTGTACTTCTGAAGCTCTGGGAGAAACTGCGCGACGCCGCTGACGGGCGCTGTCTTGCGGTTCTGGGGCGCATGGTCGGATGGCTCAACCCAACGCAGGGGTGGTCGCGCCGCAAAGAGCGCGAGCAGGTTTGGGGGGAGCTTGTCTGTCATTGCACTATCTCGTATCGGACGGAGGAAAAACAAGCGATGGAATAAGATGCGCAGATAAGAAGAGATAGACGCGCGTGAGATACGCCAAGAGAGAATGGATAGAAGGCAAGGGAGTTTAATTGAAGTTGTCGCGCTTTCGTGAAGGGAAATTATCCCTGAGATTGAGGACTCGAAGGGTGCCTGGTTGAGGTGCATTGATAGCCGATATTCTGCCGGGTCACGCTAAGCCACTTTCGGTCACTCTGCTTGGGGGCTGATTTTCGGTGATGGCCTCGCGGCGGTACCGCAAATTCTCTTTGGTTGTCGGATCATGAGTATAGCGATTGATACGGTCACACAAACATGACGGTCAAGGCGATAAGACAAATAGCCAAGGCTCAGGTAGGTTCTCCCCTGTTGATTTCGCAGTCATTTGGAGGTATGTGCTGACTTTTCCAGAATGGCCTCGGCGCATTCATCCTCCAGTGCAAGAAGTTGGACTTCTACTACTGTGACTGGGCTGGCAGCTCCAAGGGCATGAAGTATGTGATACACTCTAGGACCTCTCTTTCTCTTGGGAACTTCTCCTGACCTCTCTGCAGTGGCTTCATCAAGTCTCTTCTCCCCAAGTTCGCCGCCGCCAACCCCCAAATCGAGTTCTCCATCTCCCCCCGACCCGGCAAGCATCCCGTGGTCGTTGGTCACTACATCAACGGCCGAACCAAGCCAGTTTGCGTACGAAACATGTCACCATACGAGATTCTACAGAAGGCCGAGTTGCTGCGTGACGCAAGCGGAGAGAAGTTGAAGAGGACCAACCAAGCCGTGACGAGTACCCGGCCCAGTGTACGTGGTGTCTGGTCGCCGTACCACGGCAAGGGAATGGTTGTTTAAAAATCCGGCTGTTCTGGCTGGGGTTTGTCTTTGTACTTGTAGGTATTTCTCATGGTTTTGGGGGTTGCTTGTAGCATTGGGTTGCGAGGAAATTTGTACGATCTAGAGCAAACTCTCTAGGATGTTTAGAAGCATGAATGAGAAATCGCTTCACATCTACGCTATTACTACGAATGAAAATGAATCCTTACGAAATTGGGTGCTTAAACATGACCATGACATGGACCAAGAGATGTGGAAGACTGGACGCCTTGTTTATGGGTATTATTCTTGTTCTTTCATTCATCATCTATTTGCTCCAGCGCCAAGGTATCCAAGCCTCAACGGGACAGGAGCTTTTAACTTTTGGATCAATTCTTTACTGCTTCTTGGCGTTGATGATGTCGACGACTGGGACTTGTTAGCACAGTTCAATGTCAAGCTATAGCAGCAGAGTAACTTACAAGCAGGCTTGAGAGAAGCACCACCCACGAGGAAACCGTCAATGTCGGCCTGCTTGGCGAGCTCGCCGCAGTTCTTCTCGTTGACACTGCCACCGTAGAGGATGCGGGTCTCGTCAGCAACCTTGTCGCTGATGCCGCGGAGGAGGTCACGGATGGCCTTGTGGACCTCCTGGGCCTGCTCAGTGGTGGCGACCTTGCCAGTGCCGATGGCCCAGATGGGCTCGTAGGCAATGACGATGTTGCTCCAGTCGGAGATCTGAGACTTGAGGGACTCGATCTGGCCAGAGACGAACTCAATGGTCTTGCCAGCCTCACGGGTCTCGAGGGACTCGCCGCAGCACCAGATAACCTTGAGGCCGTTCTCGGTGGCGTACTTGGTCTTGGAGGAGATGACCTCGTCCGACTCGCCGAGAATGGTACGGCGCTCAGAGTGGCCAAGGATGGCCCAGTTGATGTTGCTGTCCTTGAGCTGGGAGACGGAGATCTCACCAGTGAAGGCACCGTTAGGCTTGTCGAAGACGTTCTGGGCAGCGACCTCGATGTCCTTGCGGAGGGTCTCACGGACGAGGGGGAGGTAGAGGGCAGGAGGAGAGACGACGACCTCTGCGGGCATGTGTTAGCTGCATACTTGATGGCCAGAAAGAGAATGAGGGGTTCTGTTGAGAAGCTGGGATAATACAAGGATAACTTACCGGCGTTCTGGTCGAGATCAGCGCTGTTGAGGTTGTTGACAATATCCTTGATGGACGACACGGAGCCGTTCCTAGAGACAATGTGAGCTTTTGCGTCATTCGAATATCCTCACGAGATCTGCGGCCTTTTTTGTTTTTTTTTCTCTTCTTGGAGGGGGAGGGGCAGCAAGAAAGCAACGACGCAATCAATGGTGGGGTAGGTGAACTTACATCTTGAAGTTGCCGCCGACGAAGAACTTGCGAGCCATGATGGGCGATTAATATCTGTATTGATGTTGGTAAAAGGGTGAAGAATGTGAATATTCAGACGAGGAGTGAAGAATAGAAGTTGGGAGGGAGGGATGGATGGAGGTTGAGGTTGAGATGGGGAATTGAGGTAGCTAGCTTAAGTACCTCCTACTACGTAAATAGCTGCAGCTTAGCTGTGCTTTGACGACTACAGTACCACCTCAGGTGGGTGTTAGTTGGGGCGGGCTGAGGCGGCTCAGGCCAGGCCAGATCAGGTCATGAATATGGGAGATGGCGACGAGAATGTGGATGAATGGGATCAGAGGAAATATGTTTAGTCTATATGCATCCTTTAAAGTTGTCCTCTGACTTCTGATTAACCTCAGCACTTACAGTATCTGCATGGACACCCTGCCACTATCAAGTAGATACTAGGTACCTACGGCAGACATCGGAGCTCAAGCCCATCTACAACAAGTCATGCTCCCCGTTTCTCTCCTTCACTCTAAAACTCTTCCAGATTCTTCTCTCAGGTACCCGAGTCTCAACCATTCCCGCTGATCCAGCAGCGTCATAGTGGAGGCTCCAGGACCTGACCACGGCATGCACTGAACCACCGAGACCGTGACCGAGCCGACAATATCTCGGAGCTACTCGCCGCGTTTGTCGTGCCATAATTAAGAGCACGGTCTTTATCATCTCGGTGAGACTGCTGTTGTTGACAGCCGCAGCAGAGCAACTCCCATAGATTCTATCTCGATGGCCTCTCCACAGAGACTGACTCTGGTTAACCCTACTTCTTCCGACAGACTGCAGGTCGACGTTTCACCGCCGCTTATGAGCTGTCTTTCAGCATCTGAGACTGCATCTACGATTCATCTTACACCGAGCCTGGTGCTGGGGAGGAGCCAACAAGGAAAGGAACAACTCAAATCCCTCATCCATCTAGGAACATTACTCAGGCCATCAGAGCTACATTGAGCACAGTTCCCATGTCGAACCATGTCATGCTACCACTTGTCAGGCCACATATAATCTGTCGTGCAATCAATAGTCACTTCACCACGTTGCTGATTGTGAAAACAATCTCGATTTGGCTCAAAAAGGTAACTGAAACATGATGCTATCAAACAAAATTCCATTCCCAAACAAAGTACTATCTGCTACCCTTTCCTGTAGTCAAGGGCATATGCTGTTATCTGTAAAATCTGTATCAAACTTAAAAATCAGAATGATGTATCTATGTTTCCGCTCCTGACGTCCCCCTTCTGTTCCTCCCCCAATTATCGACTCGAAAGTCGGTCTTCTTCCCGTCGCAAAATGAATCCATGGTCCTTCAGGCGCCATGGCGGCGCGATCCTTGGGTTTGTGGCCTTGAACTTAATAGATCCAGTGGCAATCCGGCTCATCCGTTCATAGGGAAATGCTCTACATGGCGGGACGAATGCCTCTGCCGTAGATGTTGGGCGTTGTTGCCCGATCCTTGGGACGTCTTGGAGATTCAGAATTTGTCTCTATTATAGACGGACATTCTTATCCCTCTTCGCGCACTTGCGCAAATCAATCTTGGTAGGTTTCTTTGGTAGCAGATAAAATGCATAATCCTAAGCAACGCCTAATTAGTTCCTGATACTCTCGTTTGTTTGTTTGTTTGTCTGTCTGAGTGATCACTTACACTTCATTCAGCCAGTGCCAGTCAGGGTGTTGCCAGGGTTGTTGATCGCATTGAGATCGGTGGTAAGCTTCACCATCGAGTTAAGGCGCTGCTGCATGGTTCCGATGTGCTGGAGGTTCTGGGCGTCCTCAGGCTTGACAAGGCTCTTCATGAGGCTCTCCACGGCCTTGCGGTGTTCCATCCACTGGTCAAGAAGGGGCTGGGTCAAGTTCTCCTTGGGTTCTGGCGCAGGAGGCATCGACTTGACAGTCGCCTTGCGGCTGTTCGAAGTCTGGCCCTCGGAAATCTCAGTCTTGCGCTTACGTCCCTTGGCGGGCTGAGTAGGGCCGGTGGTGGGGGAGCCACCAGCACTTCCATGGTCGTTGTGAACACGCTTCATGTGGTCGCGCAAGTTCCACTGGCGGGGGAATCCATTTCCGTGGACAGCACGCTCGCAGCCGTCGTAAACACAGAGGAAGGGCTTGTCTCCGTGGCCATGAAGTCCGTGGGCCTCACGTTCGTGACGGAGCAGGCAAGCAGTCGAGGAGAAGCGGGCGCCCTCGCACGACTCGGCCTTGCAGCGGTAGGGCTTCAGGTGGGAGTCAACGAATTTGCTAATCAAATCAGCACGTGTCATTGTCTTGAATCAATCTAAATGTCTTACTCATAGTTGCACTTGAGCTTTTCGGGCTTGTGGTTGCAGCTGGGCTGACCCTCCCATGGGCAGTGGTAAAGTCCATCCTCGAATGGAGCGGCCTTCTTGTAGAGGTCGTGGTCCCGAGCGGACTCACCATCGCTGTTCTGTCGTCGTGGTCCAGTGAAAGCAGAGGGGAGAGTCAAAGACTCATCAAGCTGAGGAATCACCTTTCCGCTGGCGTCCTCGGGAATCAGGGGAATGTTTCGGTCAAGGCTAAAACAGTCGAGATGAGAAACTTGATCAGGGGTCACTGTGCGGCTGGGCACGACGTACCTTGGTGACTGGCACTGAATTTGGGGTGAGGAGTTAGGGCTCTGGGTAGGGAACCACAAGTCCTCAATGGTGTTAGGGGAAGAAGAGCGAGAGATAGAGCTAGAAAAGCAGTCCCAGGGGCTAGGGGGAGAGTTCTCGGCAAGGGAAACATCAGGGCCAAGCTGCATGTGTGCTGGAACCACGTGCAGAGGACTGGGCTCTGAGAGGGAAAGGGGAGCATCGGCGTTCAATCCATATCCGGGCCAATACATCTGGGTCGAAATACCATCGATAGGGTCCAGGAGGCAAGTATCAATTCCATGCATGGCAGCACCGGCCTGGGTTCCAGTCTGAAGAGCAGAAGCATTACCTGTGAAGTCCGTGTTGGACAAGTATGATGATTGTGACAGCGAGGAGCCGCTGGACCTGCTTGAGCTAACCCTGGACATGGCTTGTCCACCACGGGTCACTGGAGCGGCTGCCCTAGGGGCGGTCCAGTTTCCTTGGGAGTGCACCCGGGTTCCTCGGGGTGTAGTGTGGCCAGATGTGAAAATGAACTCCTCGGCTTCTCCGGAATGGGCGGATCCATTGTCTGAGAAATCTTGAAAGTTCTGTGATCCTTCTACTGTCGTAGCCCACGACGAACCTGCCAACAGGTCCGTTGATGGTTCTGTTTGAGAAAAAGAAAAAAGTCCGGTAGAGGCCATAGAAGGCTGAGAGTAGCTAAAATCGCTGAGCAAGGGTCAGTGTGCCATTCTACGTAATACTGAAAAAGCAAGAAGCAAAAAGAAACGTAAAAAACAAGGCTCGTGCCATTGCTTGAGTCAACTTTGAATCTGTTCATTAGGTTAGCTTGTTGATCTGGCGTCAAGGCATCATCGTATACAGACCAAGCATGACAGTGTAAGAGAAGACCCATAATTAAGTCTTGCATTCTGTCAAGGTTCCCTCGGGTCATCCATGGGTTGAGGTTGAAGTTGCCAGGCAAACGGGTCGTTGATCATATTCAAGTCACATCGATCGAATCCGGCATTGTTATCCAGTGTTGGGCTGGGTGTCGTCTTGTCGTCAAATCCAGGGCCTCTAATCTCAGTTTTCGCAGAAAATCAAGTTGGTATAGCAACATCCATTGTTGATGTTTGGATTCTAGTGTCGGGTTTGTGTTAAGCAATCATGAAGATCCTTGGCATCCATTGAATCCGGCAGTCAAGTCAGAAAAATAAAGTTGTGTCCATGAGCGGATATCCTGTGCGGCTGCACGATAATGCAATCAAATTGGATTGCTAGACCTTTCGGCCTAGTATGCTACCTTGAAGCCTAGTACCGCCGAGCGGTTGAGAAGGAGCAGATGAGTCCGGGTGCTTTGATACCATGGGTCGCGAATAATCCTGTTGAAGAACAACTCCGTGTGAAAGATCCATCCAGGAGTTCCGACAACGGTCCATTTCCTTGGGTCGATAGTCCTTGATCCTGGAAAATCCTTGTGTACCATGAAAAGTCCGGCTTGAAATCCATAGGTAAAGCTGTTGTTCTCAATTTGGAAAACGGGCCATACTCACCATGGGCGCATGGCCAGTAAAGTAATATTATTGTTTCATGTCCGGATCGGACAGATCCATTGAACTAGGAAATCCAGGAATTCAAAGTCGATTGTGTCCATAGGCAAAGCATGGTCCTTTCATCCGGCAGAGTTCCAGGGAATGTCCATGGGTTGAACGACGGATATGGTCCGGGCATGATATCCTTTGGCAGAGTGAAGCAAGATTGTCGGTGTACATGATTTGCGAACAACATGATTTAAGAAAACAAATGCAAGCCTCCCAGGGAAGAGTAAAGAAAACAGTACCTGGACAGCGAGTGAACCTCATCGAGGTCAGTCGAGTTGAAACCGTGCATGGCAGCCGGTTGTGTCACAAGAGCAACAGTCATTGTATTGTATCCTCGGAATGTAGAGCAAAATTGAGCTCGTGTATCAGCAAAGATCAACGTTGGACGTTGTCTTGCAGTTCAGACCAGTGGCAATACTGTCGGTGTTGTTGGTGTTGGTTGCGCGACAGGATGGATCCTTGGGCTGATTGGGTTGCTTTCTGTTCCTGGTGGAAGAGAGCAAACGTTGATAGTATATGGGAAAGAGATGTAAGAAGGCTTGGCTTGGTTGTCTCTGAAGGATGAGGCTGAGGCTGAGGTGATGGTTGGGTAGTAAGAGGCGAGAGTTGGGCAGGAAAATTGAGGAAGCAGAAGGGGAACGTTGGGCAACGAGGGGCCCTGCGGGTTTTATTTTCATCGAAGCCTGACGAGCTGCCGGAACCAGGGTCCCACAATCCCTGTAACTGCCGCAAAACGCGGCCATGACTTGTCGCAGGGAGTGAGCTGGCGTTTGTGATTTCAGAGTGCAGAAACCGGTGTGTTGGGTTGTTGCAGGGATGAAGCGCGAGGGATGGGCCATAGCGATGAGCGACTGGTTAACTTCCCTGATTTGGGATGGCACTGAGTGGGGAAGAGACGTGGGTTTGTATCCTATCACTTGGCGTTAGCCTGTTAAGAGGAGGGATTATGGCTGCTGGACAACGCATCACTGCAGCTCGTGAGCGCAAAACCAAGCTTGACGAGGGTAATGCGAGAAAAGATGTGAGGGAACTGACGACCTGAAGGGGATGGAAGAGGCTGGTGCCGAAATTGCGGCCAAGTCGTCATCTCGTCTCCGGTGGGAAAGATTATCGAAGCTGATCCTTATGAATAGCCGTGTAAGCACTTTCGGAGAAACCCTAGTTTCGACATAGCAGCCCTCGTATTGGACCACAAGGTGTCGCAGAACCGTGGCTCCTGACGATCCCTTCAACCACAGTATCGAGCTCTTGCGAGTCAAACGGCACTGGCGACAACTCTGTCAATCTCGTCTGTGTCAGACTTTGTCCATCACGCCTGCTTAGCCCGTCTCTTGGTGGTCTGCTGCGCCATTAACAAGAATGACCCTCCTCAACCCCTAATTCCTGCGGCCAAGTCAGCATGGGTAGATTAGACAAAGCAATCATCGCCAACCAAACTGCATCCTGTGAACCGATATGCAACAGTCGGCACACCGAGCCTGCCGCTGGTCACTCAGGTGGTATATCTCTGTGCTCTGATTGCTCATAGAACAGACCGCAACGGGCGGGGTAGCACTTGGTCGCCTTTTCGGACTGTTAGCAGACCCTCTAGGAGTCCTTCAGAATAATGTAAGCGGGCTTCAAAACGGGCCAGCGAATCGTTGGTGGGATGCCTATGACACACAACTACGGTCAAGATGGGTGAGGTGCAGTGCAAAACCAGGCGGAAGATGAGGAGCGAGACAACAAGACGAGACAACAAAAGAGCCGTGATGTGACATAGCAGAAGAAACGGTTGGTGATTGCATGTCGTATTTGTGACAAGGGCGGCATATTCTGACCCTAACAGGGTAACAAACAAGCAAAAGGAAATGAAGTCGAATATGCGAAGCAACGTACCTAGGTATCGTTGATAATCCCAGAGTACAGTATGAGTCCTGTTGGTGTTGATTGACGTCCCATAATTTTGAGTTTATTACTCTTGCAAGCCCTGACTCAAGCAGGCAGGAGCTTACTCTGCAGCGGGTTTACCCTCCCGTTTTACCTTCTTTCCTTCCCGTCTTTCCCACATAGGAAGGAAGCTGAAAAGAACAATGGAGGACGTTGCACCACGTGATGCGGACCTGGCTGTACCACCAGCTTTGTCATTCTTGCGGCTCTAGAGGATATCATTATCGGCTCGACGCTTTTACTTAGCACCTACATAGGTCCAGGCTCTAACTACCTAGGTAGGTACCTACCTATATCTATAACTGGTATCTCATTCTATTCGTCGCTCAACAAATCCGCACTCAACAGTCCACGTCAGCTTCTGTCGTAAAGCACGTTCCTGACAATGACATGATAGCTCGCCATTATGGATACACATCGCTCTGCTGACTCGATCTAGATCAGTCAGGTGGCCCAATAATATCGGTATGGAGATGCGTATCCTATTCTGATTCTGTTAGCTCTACCACCGCTGGACCTGTACTGGATTCACCAAATGTCTCTCCGGAGATTCCCTCATTCCACAACTCCTCTAAGCCCCTTTCCAAATCACCTTCTATACTTCCTACTACCGCAGCAAGCATTGTGCGGGCTGACTGCCAGCTTGTGATTCCCAATTCTCGGCTGGCTAATTTTATCTTGTCACCATAAACGCCTCGCCATTTGGCCAGCTGTCTCTCTTCAATCACATTGTTTGCTCGACCCGTGAACGCCATTGATGCACCAAATAGAACGCAAAACAACCAGAGCGACTGCGTCCACTCACTCATCTTGAGATGCTCTTCGCCAGTATTAACATCATCGATAAGTTGTTCAAGAAGCCAGTCGATCAGTGTTACGTCGAAGTATCTGTCGCCCAGCTCTGAGCACAAATAGAAGAAAGTAGCGATGAAACTCGTCCGGCTACTTTTGGGATCTCCATTCAGAATCCGCGGTACGTATTGGTTCGCTCTGAACTCTCTTGAAATTTCATAATTGAGGTTGAGATCCCGGGTATGGTTCTGCCAGAGTCTGGCTGCTGGCGTTTCGAGGTCTTCCCACCAACCATATCTTGGTGCCTCGCGCGGTGGTAACGCCGTAATGTCCCATATCGATGCGAATAGGAGTGCCATAAATGTTGGTTGATATTCTGGTACGTTGACAAGCTGTCCTGCCTTTCCGGTTCGCAGTCCATCTCCAACCCTGTTCAGGTTCGTCAGCAAAGGTGCAGTTGTTAGGGGGGACTACCGTTTTGGCACAACTGACATTTTGAGCATTCTTTGAGGCAATGTTGGCACAGGCTCGGTCACTTTGTTCCACTCCTTGACTGCAGACTGTATACCCTTCAAATGTCTTGATGAAGCGTCCAGCTCTCCTATCGCGCCCTGGTTTATCAACGTCAGTCTCGACAAGTCGATACTCACATATACACCATACACCAGGGTTAAAATACCTCCGTCAATGCCAATGCCGAAATTGCTAGCATTGTATCGCCGCTCTGCGCCAATTCTGGGCTCTGGAGTTGTTCTCTTGCAAATTGGTAGGTGGCTGCTTTGTGGTATAGGAACGGGATCCTGACCTCATCCATCGAGCCAGTAACCCACGCCCACTGACATGCCGAAAGCATAAGGCACATGTGCATATACCCGGGGTTCTCAAAAGACTTTTGGATCCTAGATACCCAATTGTCAGTAAATTGCGCCAAGGTGTTAGAGGGACCAAGGGTATCGGGTTGCCGCACACCGAAGATTGTAACTCTCGGGCTACGGGTCTTTGGCCCCAGACTGTGTACTGTGAAACTATCTCAAGGCATTAGCCTTGATACTCCAGTTGGCTCTTGTACTAGTGACCTACAATGGCGCAGCAGACGTTTAGATGGCTCAGGGAGGGCATCGAATGACCCTCCAACATAGTTGTTCAGAGCATGGCTCAGCCCTACCGTGGATGGCTCGGCCACTGCTACTTGGGAACTGCTACTCCCAGCAACAACGCTGCTGGGTGAAGATGGCAGAGGTAGATGTTCATTGGATGGCACCGGCTGTTCTGGAGTCGGATAGATGCATTCACTCCCTGTCTGGAGGCAATTGGTGCTGTATTGTTAACCCCCGTTAGCCAATCCTACAAACGGTTTTGACGCGGCCAGAGCTTCATGCAAAGCTCGTCTATCCCACCACATCTGCAGCCTTGCAGCGGATACCAAGACGAGGGGAAAGCATAAACCATTTCCACGGGCAATGATATCCAGAATCTCCACGTACCAAAGCGGCTTCTGCTCATCGCACCTCACATGCCTGGCCTTGCACCGGGTGCATCCGTTTTTGCTTCTGCGATGAAACTTCCTCTTGCGATCTTTCTCTTTGGGCGGCGCCATAGTCTCACTTGCGTGGTTTCTCTTGAAATTGATTAAAGCACAGCAATGACTTTGCCTACATGCTGCTAATGTAGGTCGTATAACATCAAAGACCGCATTCAATGACTCGGGGGCGGTCGAGGGGAAATATCCCACGGGGAGAGCGATTTAGAAGCACGGCTGAAGAAGGCAGAGCATACAAGAGTCCCTTCGTATTGAGAACCAGTCTTTGCCCGATGCAATCCACGCCAATTGGCGTGATATCCCCAAATAGAAGTTATGGGAGCAAAAAGCTCGTTTTCCTAGAGACCTAGACGAAGGCTGCAGGGTGCGTACCCAATCACATAGCACTGATCCTCTTAGCCCCATGACTCGCTAAATTCCCGTGGCGGGGGCTTGTTCACAAAACCCGTCGAGTCTTCGTTTTTGGTAGGGGTTAATGAGACCAATGAGGCCATATTGAGAGGAAAAGCGGCCGCCTGTAGACAGCTGGCCTGAATAAAATGTCTCGCCTTGCCTGTAGATTGTCGTACTGAGTACTCCCTACGTCACATATGCACAACTGACACTCAAAACTGGAGCCTCATCCGACAGGGGCAGGACAAGGCTGTCCGCTTTTTGATATACCTACATAGCAGTCATCGCTTGAGACGGTGCCATCAAGAAATGGTGTATCTCTGGTGAGCGAAAGGCAGCATCCATGGCATTGAACTATGAGAAGCCCACGTCACCGCCTGAGCCAAGTAAGTATGTGACTGCCTGTAAAGTCAGTACTTTGACGTTATGTCCGCTTTATCCTGTGTAACCAAAGAGCAAGAGAGCGATGGATGTTCTCATGCAGACCGAGGCACTCCGAAGGTCCAAGGCCGGAACGGAGCTTGTGAGGTCCGGTCCGGTGGGAGTGGGTCAATGCTCCGAGCTGCTGTCAAGTGTGGGGATTTGTAGCTATTTTGAACCCTTTCAGGGCATGTTAGCAGGGGACAGCATTGACGGGCGCCCAGTAGCGAACGGATTGCTCGTGTTTCTCGAAGCCACGTGCCAAGTAAACAACGGCGACGCAAGACATTGGTAATCTCAGCCCTAAAGAGAAGAAAGGCAGAGGCCATGACGTATTGGCTTGGAAATCAGGGGATACTCTCCCCTCGTATCATCAAATTGCCTGCCATTGTCCGAATATCAAGAGGCTGGGCGAGCTCATATTAGAGTCCTGGGCGCGTGCTGAGCTGAGGCTAAGTCCAGTCCAGGCAGGGTACGGATACAGGAGAATGGCTGGCGAAGCAATGGAACTGTTGATCGAGGAACTGTTCGTCGCGTCGTGTCCAAGAATAGGTAGGTAGCAAAGGTCAATCAACGGCTTGTTGGTTTGAAAGCGACAGGGCCAAAGCCAGCCAACGTCGATCGAAAGAGTAATCCAAGGCGAGGTGTTGGTGGATGATCAGCGCTTCCACACTGAGACCATTACCGGCATATGTAAGACAGAGTAAGTGCAGAGAAAAAAGAAAGAGAAGAAGAAAAAGCAAAAAAGAGAGGCAAATGCCTGAGGTGCGAGAACTATTCCAACAAGCTTACGGTGTAGAATCTGGCGGAATATGTAATTAGACGACGTTTGTTCTGTTTTGTGCCACCTCATCTCCTCCACGTCAAGAAAAATGGAACGTTGGGTTCCGCAGATCGGGTCACATGCATTGGCCCTTGTAATCTATCAATGATCTGGCGCCTTCCCAATGGACAGCCTTGCTCGGTTAATAGATTGAACAAATGCCGTCTTCCACTCAACTGGAAGGCGGTCAGCCCTCCATCTCAGCCTTGACATCCCGCCTTCAGTCAAAGAAAGCCTCCAGCCCACTACGATAATTCCGTCAATCGTCATTCGAGATACGTACTGCACTCATTTCTATCCGTTGTCCCAGGCCCACAATCATCCGCCTCACAATCGACAAAGCTGAACTCGGCTGGGACAAAGTGGACATGGGTGCAAGACGACATCAAACAAGGACCCTTCGCGTCTCCGTTGTCTCCGTTTCCAGGTGCCTAAGGTGCCACGAGCTTCAAGGGTCAAAGACCTGTGGACTCGTGGAGTAGCCACAATGCCAGCGCTTGTTTGCATCGGCGTCAGGCCATGCTTTCGTCGATATCGTGCCTGATGGAATCTTGCGGTGCTGCACGTACGCCGGAACAAGACAAGAAAAGTTATGATCTTCCCCAAAACCAACGCTGCCCTGTAACCATTCTCCGAATCCCCTCATCTCATCGTCGGTTATGATCCACCGCGATTCGCTGATTCCGAGAGAGATCAGGTTCTCGCTGCTGGCACCCTATCGCCAGCCGCCCTACTCACCATCAACTCTCCGACTTCTTTGTCTGGTACCGCCTCGCTCGAGGTGGTGTGCTGTGATGTGCTGTCTGCTGAACCATGCTGACCAAGGGATATCCCCAGCCCAAAACCCAACCGCCAGGCACGCTCCTGTGATGGAGGTGGTCAGTGGGCATCAACGAGCCCTGTCGGGTGCGCTTACATACATACATACATACATACATACATACACATGGCCTAAACGTCTTGGTGCCTGACCTGTGTCGAGTCCCAGTGCCGTCCCGCCATTGACCGCTCCTCAACGTTCCGGGCAGTCCCCTGCTCTCTGTTTGATCTCCTGAGGTCAGCTTTTACTTGGTGCTGCCAACGCGTCTTGGGCAACAATGCTTACGCCCAATGGTGCCCAGGAAAATGAATCGCCTCGCCCTTTAGGTCCAAGGCCGAGGCAGTGGAAGAGCGGTGCTGCCCCGCGATACCGACTAACCTTTCTGACTTTCCGCTTTTCGAGGCGTACACAGAACATCTGGGGTAGTCCCGGCACTCTGACGAAACCCTCCACTCTCCGCTACGTGACATCTATCCAGATATACTCAACTGTCTGTCAGTTTGCTGGTATGAGACAAGAAGAGACGAAGTACCTGGCTATCCAACGTCCTGATCATCAAACTTACCCACCCTGGCTCTAGATCAAGCCCGTGAATTGCGCGCTTGCTGGCTTGCGCCATCAAGTTGCAACAGACTGCCGGCACTATCGCAACCTTCGGAGTGACATCCTCCAGACATAAGGATTTTGGGGCGAATTCTTTTGCAAATCTTGCCAGAAAAGACTTGGTCTATCACTTGCTTCCAGCCTGGTCCTTGTCAGCTCCGCTACTAGTGAATGGGGTATCGTTTTTATCCATCACCATCACGACCAGGGTTTCGCTCATGACATGCGTCCCTGATCCCTTGCAGCCTCACGGACGAACTTAAATCGTCTCTATTCCAAGCGTCAATCTCTCGGTTCTCTCTCCTATCTGTGTAAGCTCAGGTCAGCTCATCCAACAGCATCACTTGCAACTGGTTCGCTGAGAAGCGCCCCAAAGAATCTTGCACTACTGCCTTAGTGCTTCACTATTGCCCGCGAAGTTTTTTATCCAATCCAGCTGGAGTTGGCCTTTGCAGATTGATCCATCTGTCTGGACCGCAGGTCACACCGCCTACAACCACCAACAGAAGGACCCAGGAATTTAATCGCCATTTCAAAGGAAACCCTAGTCACCGTGGATGCCCCGGAGAAGACATTTGGAGCCAGCCTTTTGGAGAATCCAGGATCACTGCCCAAGGACCCATAGTGTGCAAGCTGTCCATCGGATTAGTCTCTTTTTTTTTCTGGAACCCAAGGCGTGGACCTGTTGCTTCTGTTCGCCTGTGGATTCTTTCTTTATCAGCCGCAAGTCTCGTCAAGTCTTGTCCAAGTTAACGCTGCGGTTTTTACAATGATGAGCCAGTACAGTATGGTGCAACCAGAACATGCTTACAAGACTTCTACCATGTCTAACAGCCCCTGGAACCCTACACGCAGGTAAGCTATCATTCCTTCTCTGCTGGTTGGTCTCGCGTGGGAAACATGGTTGGCTAACTCCCTGGCAGTTCATTTGCCGACCCTGCGGTGCATGGAGGCTTTGACAATGGCTTTTACTCATCACAAAGGTACGGCGATCCTTGGAATAAAACCAACTCGGACGCCTTAATAACATCGGCCCTCTCAAGTATCAACTACTCAGCTAGCAACTATAACGTAGCTGGCGGTCTACCCATTGGGAATAATGGGCATATGTCTCGAGCTGAGTCTGCCTATCCTGCTGCTCCCACATATGGTGGCCGCCCTGCGTCGGGATCATATGGAAAGCCGGTGGGACATGGTTCCTACAAGGGCTCAGCTTCCCAATCTTGGGAAAATCACGATCGGTATTCGCCTACCGACTCGGTGGACGACATCATCGCATCGCCCAATCTGTCTGACTACTCTCTGGAAAATGGAGTGAACAATGCTGCTCCTGGAGGTAAATCGAAGCCGACTGGCAAGGGCCGCTCCCAGAGACGACCTTCGAACCGCGACGAATTTGACGGTCCGCACCAGTTCCTGCAGCGACCACCCCCGGATGTCATTGCTATGCAGGAGCGTGAGCTTCCGCATCTGCCCACGAACCTTCATGTCCAGGAACAGGACAATGTTCTGAGCCAGGTCAACGACCGCCTTTCTCAATGTGCCTACGATTTTGTCGCCAAGTACCAATTTCCGATCCCTTTGACTCAGGATATGAGGCCAGTTGAGCGCCCGCAGGATCGAGAGTGGACTGAGTGGGTTTATCTTCTCAAGCGGTTGGCCACGAAGCGCCGCATCCCAGCACGAGTGCTATACAACGGACAGATCAAGCAGTTTGTCACAATTCTTGAGAACTCCCTCGAGATGAGACATGCTGCCAAACACCAGAGTCGCCCTCTTAAGGACGACCGAAACATCCTTCAGCTGATCTCGGCCGGTATTCAGGTCGCCAAAATCCTGAAGGATGCCTCGGCTATGGACTACCTAGACCGACTATACGTTTCTACAGACAAGCAGATCCAAGAACGTGCCGCTACGCGGTACCGCGCTTAGGAAGCAAGCTTGACCACGAGTCACGAACGACTCTAATGATATACGTTTATATGCTCTCCTTCGACAGGAGACATGACCTGCCGGTGACGACTACGGCACAAATCAGGAACAGGGATGTGACCCGACCCAATGTTGGGGGTCACAAGCACAATTTGATATTGTGAATGATAATGTTTTTTCATATACGAGCAGACATTCCCTTGTGTCAGACAGGTGGGCGTGCCAGATTCCTGCCAGCCCTCCCGGGGAGTAACAGCCTCATCTCTTTGGTTGGAAGGCTATCGTCTAAAGCGTGTTGGAGTTTTTATGCTGTAACTTTTGTTTTGGTTTATGTTTCTGGCATTTGGGCGAGTTGAGTTTTGTGCTCGTGTGTTTTTAGCACATTTCTATACTCATTGTCTTATCATTGTATTCGAGCAGTTCTCCAATACAGGACTCACGATGACGCACTCACTGTATATTCCGAGTTTCCCTTTGATTTGACGTGTCTGTGTATACTGTACCAACTGCCTTGCTTGTTGGTGGCGTTGGGTAATGACGGTGATGGTGGTGTTGGGCATCGGGCGGCTTGGCAAATGGTCTCCATCCTGGGTGTTCTAGATCGCAACGGTGATGTCCTAACAAATGCATCGTTTCATTGTCATTGCCGTTGCTGATTATTGGGCATGTGTTGGGTGTACACTTCTGTTGGGGTGTGTAAATATTGGTAGCGACGGCGACTGGTTAGCGGATGTGTATTTGATGAGAAGATTTGACGGCTGCTTTCACACCAGACGTATATATCGTGAATACAGGATGAGAGCGATCGAGCGCAGCTTTGTATCAACCAATACTGTGAGCCATGGCAATGTCGCATCGCCAATTGGACAGCTGGAATACTAAAGATCTGATAATAAGTCGACCTATAGTGTTTCAACCTATCCATCTCACTTCACGCCTGAGATGTGAGTCTTGTGTTGGTTAAACTGGCAAGGTAACTTGATTAATCGCATCATATCGATGTTCCAAAAGCTGACAGATAATATGAGGCCATCTCTATGCTGTGATGCACGAAATCGAAGACCAATCGGAGAGTTGATGCCACAGATCGATAACGCTACCGTTGCTGCTGTGCGATGCCAACGACAGCTTGAGCCCCAACGATAGCCTGTTGGACTGAGCAGCTGACAGCGGCATAGGAGTCAGGCTGTGAGAAAAGGCAAACATATATGCAGGCTTTGAATATATAACTCGCCAAACAGAAGACTATCACTCGACATGATACTCAGAGCGGTATAGCGTCCTAGAGTGAGCATGTGCATGAATGAGTGGCCACCCTGGACTCTGGCCAGTCGGTCGCCGTTTGGGTTTAGCGTGGGAGGTGTCGATAAGTCCGAGAAGGGCGACCGAGAGAGGATTGAAAGTGAAGCTTTCTGTTTAAAACTCTCTTGGTCTGTTTGTGTAAAAAGGGCGCATTCTCTGTGTTATATTTGCTTGTTATCCCCATATTCGAGGCGTCGTTGAATCGCGGGTCGGACGGAGCCTTATCACCACCGACAACGCGCGCGGGCTTTGGTCACTGATGAACTTGGCCAAACTGCGAATATATCTTGATTACAACAAAGATTAATCCCCTTCCTAACAGTGACGAGTTATGGTCTTGAGTCTCGTCATCACAGCTTTAGTTTTACTATATAAACGCTCGATTTCATCAACTCGGAAACTCTCTTTCCTATCATCTCCTCCTCGTCTCGGTCAACCATACACATCGGACTGATACATGATATATGATATTCAACATCGACATTATATATCCAACATCCTTCCGTAATCTATCACAATGACCTCCGTTCACTCAAGACCCTCACCAAACTCATTCTCCCCCTACGACTTTGAATCCGCTCCCGACGACGAATCATGGCAGTATATCGACTACACTGCACCCAGCTCTGGCCCTTCTTCTGTCGGCTTTCTTTCTGACCCAGCAAGCGGAAGCTTGGGTAGCTTCGCCATGGTTGGAAATGTTCATGGAAATACACCATCTCCTTTCATGTCAGGCAACACTCCTCCGCCCTATGCTTCTGGGAACAACTCTTCGCCTTTCATGACTGGAAATGAACGATCTCCCTCGGCTTCCTCTCCCTTGCTGTTGGGAGAGATGGACCAAGCGAGCTTCTTTACCGCCAATGCTTCATTCCCAACCCATTCCGAAAACGCCAACTCAGACATGTTTGCGACTACGACGGACGGAGGATTTGGCGCAGCGCCAGCCTTCTTGACGCCTCAGCAGTATCTATTCTCACAGCAGCAGACTGCGAACCAGTTCCAGTCGCAGGGCCTCAATGGTACGCTGACCAGGAGGGAAACGGCCTCCCCTCCAGTGCAGGGTGCTGATGATGTTGCTGTAGACATGACTCTAATGCAAAGCTTCGGAACCGACATGTTCTCGATAGACTCGAACGAACAGGTTCAGGTACCACAAGTTGGCTTTAACATGCCTCAGCCACTGCAGTCAGATCCTAATGTTCCGCCATGGAATCACACTAACACTCGAGGCAACGAAACCATCTTCATTATGGACGATTTCAACACCTCTCCATCACCCAAGAGTAGCCATTCACGGTCCTCGTTTTCTAGTTCCAAGGCAAGCCTCGGTGGCGGCAAATCTCCGAGTCAGATTCGCAAGGTCAAGGTTGGCAAGGTCGAGAAGAACAAGAGGCCTGAACAGTCTGACAAGTTTGTCATTGTAACTCCCAACTCCATCTCAGCCCACGCTGGTCGTCCTAATCCCTTCGAGTGCTTCGAAGCCATGAACCGAACGAGTCAGCGAGGACGCAAAGGCCCTTTGGCAGATGCTACTAAGGAGAATGCGCTGCAGGTTCGCAGACAGGGCGCTTGTTTCTGCTGCCATAGTCGCAAGGTCAAATGCGACTTGGAGCGTCCATGCAAGAGCTGCAAGAAACTCATGATTCAGGTGCCACAGGTCGTTTGCTGGCAGTTCCAGGATTTCTTGACGATCCTGTTCCCCCAGTACATCCGTGGCCATTTCCGCAAAGATGAGATGTCCAAGTTCGTCTCGGACAACATCGCGGGCTTTCACGTTGAGGGGGTTGAGCGAGCATGCGCTGTCGAACTATTCTCCGGCCCGCTGTTCACTACGGTTCTGCCCATAAAGGCCAAGTTCTTCACACCAAAGACGGCGGAAGTCATGCAGCACTGGCAGCTTTACAGTGTGGGAGGAAGCCGAGTCGAGTTGCAATCTAATAGAGCGGCAGACATCGGCGTCGAGCTTGACAAGAGCGCCGAAAGGGACAACCTCAAGAAGCGAACCAAGAAGTACATCCAGGAACTTCTCACGGAGCCTTACTTTGTCGACCAGGTCACCGACAGCTTTCAGCATACGCAGCTGCCCAGAACGTTGCTGCGGATCATCAAGCAGTACGCTGATGAGACCGACGTGAGTGAAACCTAAGAAGCTGCATCATTAACCGAGCTGACAGTCATACCGCAGTCTCTCATGGTCAAGCGTGCCTTGTCCATCTACTGTATGCATTACATCATGACCAGACAGCTTTGCCTCACTCAGCAGACGGCCGACTCACTCCGATCGAACGGTCTGATCGCCCAGGGCGCAAACCATGTAACCCCGCGAGTCCTCGCACGACAGATCAAGTCCATCGTAGACGAGCTGATGCTCCGCGAGATGCAGCAGCTCTTCGAACTCTTCTCGAGGTCGCTCAAGCCAAAGTCCCGCCGGGAGTGGGCGCCCTGCACAGCGGCGTTCCTCGTGCTCTGCCTCTTCATGGAGGCGGTAGAGACGGCCGCTGACGTCTTTGTCATCTCGCAGAACGAGATCAACATGAGGAGCAGCTCGAGGCCCGCGTACGAGCGGAGCATGGCGCTGAATACGTGCGAGGAGGTCGAGAACATGCCCTTCAAGCAGTTCGCCTACCAGTTTCACCAGGTCTACCAGACTCACACCAAGGAGGCCAACGCCAGGGGCTTCAACCCCTTGCTCGACAGCAGCTTTGCCGAGCAGGGCGAGCTGGACGGGCCGGCGAGCAACTTGGCAGCTCAGCTGAGCGAGCTTTTCTACGGCGAAGACTGTAAGTGTAACTGTAGCCTGCCCAACGGCTGATGATGGTTTCATTCTGAAAAGAACTACAACGCTGACATCTTCTGTTTCACATCAGGGCTGGAATTGCAATTCCTGGCTGGAACCGACGTGCTCCCCAACAAGGCGACTCATCCGTTTCCCATGGACCCCCAGACGTTGTATACGGGTCGCCTCGTGGCCAGGTTTCTCATGTCGTTTATGGATGACAAAATTATCTTTGGAGACGCTGTTTGAGAAGAATTTGTCCGAGACATGAGCTGATGGAACGGTTTTATTGAGTGACATGGCGTTGCGAGGCTTTTCTTAGTATAACGGTGATGGAATACCCTCGCACAAGCATGGGAATTGATACAAGGACACAGCCAACACTCGGAGCTGAGTACATGGCGATGAACAAGGCAGTTTCATAGCAACTATGAACACACCTTCTGAGCATAAGATTTATCGCAACACCGACCTTGTATCAAGCCGTGTCCACCCGGGCGAGCAATACTTGTGAGCGTGCAAGACATTTGGTGCAACGATGCAAACCGTGCAAGTAGTGGCTTATTCTTTCACAAGACATGTAGCCATTCGTCATGAGCACGGAAACGCCCAAAATACAAGACAGTCACTTGTAGCTAGCTATGCAATGTTTGCCCGATTTTAGTCCTGATACCACACAATGTCTATGGTATCAGGGTGGAGCGGGTCGGTTGTCTAGACCGTGGTTTTGATCTCCCACTACGAACGATAAAATAAAGTTGACACACATGCGCATTGAAAGCGCGAGGTGTAGGCAATTCGTGGGTGCCGTCTGTAACGGACTTGTATGGGCATAGCAAAGCATGTGAAGTAGCAGTCGGCTTTGAGACAGCGTACGACCCCGACGATAGCCTCGGAAGCTGTCAAACGCAGACCCTGTTTATTCTCTCTTTCGGAGGGGCTTGATGTCTCACATCATTATGGCGTTGACAGCTTTCGAGAGTCTTGGGGAGGACAGCAGGTTCTCAAAAACAAAAAAAAAACCAGTTCAAGCAGGACAAATGGCGCTGCATCGGCGTTGCCGTGTCATGGCTTGGAAAGCAAACGGCCAGCAAGATTGATTAGATGCCGAGGATGTGACCTTTGCGAATGGCAAAAGTTGCCTTCCGAGAGGCGAAGCTGAAAAAACAAAAGGCGGTTTGTTGTTGATGTTTTGGTTGGAGGGAGTGAAGAGAGAAGAGAAAAATTGAAATTTTAAACAAAATCGTGACAGGGAATACGGATCCACTGCACGTGACACCAGCTAAGCCTGCGCCGAAGCTTACCAACCTCTGCCCGCCTCTTTTTTCTTTCTTTTCTCTTCTTCATACACTTTTTACGCACGATAAAATCAACCGGCCTCGATTCATCTTACTTGGCGTCGGTCATATTCAGTGCAAGAGTGACAGGGCCATCTTCTGCTGTCATACTGCGTTAAGAGACACACTCAATTGTCTCGCGATCCGGCAGAAGCTCCGATATGTCAATGTCACCACCATAGTTAGACTACGTGTACCGACCTGGGAATAACGCTCGCGCTGTGTGCCCAGATCCTGCAAATTCAGGGGCATGGTCGAATCAGGGCTATTTCTCAAGTGGTGATGGCTTCTTGTGTCGCCAGCGCGTCGCTCCTTTTGGAGTCGGCGACTTGGCTGCCGTGCTTATATGCCGTACCGAATCATCGCATCGGCGGGGATGAGCTTCCTGGAGCGACACGGTCCTTACGGTAGCCCGTTGACTGTCCACGAATGCTCTTTGCAGACTGTAAATCGGGAGGTAATTCAATGGCTGTATTCAGCTGTGCTTCATGCTTTGAACCCTGTTAACCGCGGCCCAGCTCATTGGGACCAATCAATCCTCTGATGTTGGTGGATGCCATGATATGATCAGCCTTTGCGTTACGTCGCGCATTCTTAGCTGTGGACGCCTTTGAACTTGGACTTCTTTCAAGGACTCGTCACTGGGAATGAACGCGCCTCTTTGTTCGACTTCCCGCGCTGCACGGTTCCATTGCACAACAATGTGTTCGTCGCCTTTGGACCTTGAAAAAGTTTTCAAGATTTGGCGAGGCAGGTTGCGAGCGGAACTTACACAATGACACAGGTCTTAGGACATTATTAGATTTCAGGTTGAGGCCGAGTCGCCCTGATCTAACCAGCTCATGTTTGACTATGATTGTAACCTCGAGACACGAGATCAAGTCGCCTTGGAGAACCGCTTGGTTCTATTACTGGGATGAAGCCGTTCCACCACCGTTGGTATTGGCTTCATTGCCCCCCTTGTCCCACGCCTAAACGAACGTCAATGGAATGCACAAGGCCATATCAAGGCCTCTTTGGCTCCCGAATCGGTGGTTTGCCCGTCCCACACAAGGCAAGGGTAACATTATGTCACAGCACAGGCTCTATGTTGACTCTTGTCAAGAAGCAGATGTGCGGTGAACATGCTGAATCGACCTTGGGGCTGACGACGACGTGTTGCAAAGGGGTTATTTTGAGCAACAACGGCTGCTTCATCCCGAGATTCCACAGTCTGTGGCGCCATGCGGTTGCCTAGGACGGTTCATTGCGAGCAAGATCAATGCTGTAAATCGCTATGTCCCTACTATCTTCCGAGACTGTCAACGAGGCCGAAAGTCTTGTTCAACAAAGAGTCAAGTTGAGGATAAAAAGCTGGAGGGTCCCCAGTGATTTGAGCTCCTTCTCTCAAGACAACTCACAAGCAACTCACATCTCAACTTGCTTCTTCGCACTCATTCTTCACAAACTATCACCCACCTGGATTCAAACCTGCTTCAACCTTTGATACTTACAATGGCCGCCTCTACCAACCCCATTGCCGGCATTGACTTTGGCAACGACGCCCCCCCCCCCCCCAAGCCAACCTGGCCCAAGGACCCCAGTAAGTTATGACCTCTTTGAAGCCCTTTTTGAGGGGTTTCTAGCGAGCTCTCAGCAACCAATCGACAGCTATCCGGCTGTTAGACATCTTCTGCGGTGTCATTGTACCGCTGCAGTAGGAGCGTCTTTGCTGCAGAATCGTTGTTTCTCAAATTGGAACACAGCTAACACGAGGCTGCAGCTCTGGGAAACTAGATACCCATTACCCCACTAGGTATTGGACGCACTGAAACCGTTTGGTTTCGAAACATTTGGGTGGCAGTCTGATGGCGATACAAAAGAGGCATAAACGGGGATGAAGAGGCGTACTCTGACGGCAAGGACCCGGTGGATGATGGTGGTGGATTTCTTTCCATTCTTTTATCTGTTGAGTTACTTTGATTAGAAATTGCACGGTACCGTTGCTTTGAAGCTATGTTTCCTGTGTGAGCCATATCCACTGATAACCCACGCGGTGTGCCCTTGCAGGGTTCACACAAAGCCATTTCTCGACTATGGTGTACCCCAAGAGCATAGATTCGGATGGGAGAAGAGAAAACAAGTCGAATATGCCGTGTGAAGGTGCGAATGGGAGGTAGAGTTGCGGATGCGGTGGCGTTGGAGTTTAGATAGAGTCCGCGGTTGAGGATGGGGATCATACGAGCAAGGTGACACTGGTGTAAAGATAAATCGGATGAGCCTAAGGAATCAGCTCATGTCGAGATGTTCTAGAGAGGTCGGAGTTTGATAGGATATGGCTATGCGCAGACTGTGTACAAGAAATGGATGGCAAGCAGAGTACCGAGATGAGACTGTCCGCGTCTAAGCGTAGTTGTAAAAAGCAACCCATTTTGGTCCAACAACAAGGGGAATTTTGTTGTTTTGTTGACGTCAAAACAGGGTGGGAAACCGTGCTATGTTGTGCTGTCCCTTTGCGGTCTCTTGTGCGCGCTTGTTGTAACTCCCCGGCTGGGTGATTAGAAGCAAGTACGACTGTTGCTATTACTTGCCGTACCTACCTACCTTTCTTGGGCTGAGAATTACCAAAGGGACTCGTCAAGTTGAATCGCTCATAGATCTGAAGCGCCTCAGACTTTTGAAATATTGCTCGACTCCTAATGACCTCGCTACCTACTACACACCCCCTTTGCCTTGCCTTTTGTATTTCCACGGAAACACTTTCTGTATCACTCAAAGATTGAAACCAACTGCAACTCTTCCCCTTTAGTATCGAACCTCCAGGCTCTGATAGCACTTGCGTGCGAATCCGTACAGCCTCGAGCTGGATCGTCTGTCGTGTAGCCAGTTCTGCGCAACTTCAAAACTTTACACCGAAAAAGCATGGCAGACGCTTACCGACCAACAAACCCAGATCAATTAGAAATCATACTGATCGCACTGGTGGTCTTTGTGCTCGTCTTGGTCCTTGCAATCTTCGTTATGATGGGGGCCAGCCCAAGGCTTCCAGGAGGGACCCGGGATACCGAGATCGGACAGCGTGAACTGCTCTGGAGCGTATCTCATCCAACCGACCAAGGAAACGGAACCTACCATGACCATGAAACTTCATTTATTAACAGTGTACGGAGGCGAAGTCAGTCTCTGGCTGAAGAGCTCCGGCTGGAGCTGGTCAATTTGAAGCGTAACCTATCTTTGTTAACAATTCCTTCAAGAAGCCGACAAGAGAATACAGCCGGAGGTGGAGCAAGGCGGTTCAGTATCGATCAGTTGTTGGGCTTTTCCTCGAGTAGCTCAGAACTAGTCACAGACTGCGAGAGCTGCTACGAATACTTGGACTCTCCACTGTCCGCAACGGGTAGGGAAGAGGATGCAACAAGGACACAGAGAAGGACAATGCGATCGGCAGGAAATGTGACGAGACATGATGTGGAGACTCAACAGGGGAACAGCTCCTTGTTGTAGCTTATCAGAACGGAACGAGAACCATGGTGAAAGGTTAGGAATGGCAGGTTGTTGTACATGATACCTCTATTGAATCTGAGAACCGTCCTACTCTGACATTGGCCCCCTTGAGCCTGAGGAGAAGCTCCTTGCGTCGTTTTTTTCACATGCTCCCATGTCGTGTGCTTGCTGCTGGTACAAAATAACTCGTCTCTCTTGGCTGACGCCCAACACTGACTCCCTTATGCGGACTGCTTCTTCAGGTCCCGTGCAGCCTGCTTGAGGCTGTAGTTGCACTCCTCATAGGCACGACCAGCACCGAAGCCAACTCCGACAAACGCAGGCCACGCTCTTCGCTTGAATAGAAGGACGGAGAAAACGACACCGAAACCGAGACCGAGGGTCGACTTGACGAGGAGGTTGGAGAGGCAGCGGTCCCACTGGAAATCAATCAGCAATGTACTTGCAGAAGTGTGGTTTAGAATATTCGAAAAAGTGTAATTACCTTCTCGTTGAGAAGTGACTCGCTGAGCGGCCGGGAAATGGCGCTGGGAGGAGGGCGGGTGACAGTGGTATCGGCCATTTTGACCTGGGCAGAAATCATGTTAGTGTCAATTGATTGATATAGTGTCCTCAGGAAGGATTGACATACTTGAGACGTGCAGTCGGTCGTGGCGGGCTAAATCTGGAGCTACAAAGAGCTGTATCTATGGACGTGATGTCAAGCTTGGATATGGAGCAATTCGGGAGACAGAGCCGGGCTTTGGCGGTGAGCGCGGGGAACCGGTAAAGGCTTAGCGCGGTGGCAGAATTCAGGAAATTTTGGGTGGACTCTGGAAAAGTCGCGGGGCGCATTCAAGGATTGAGGTCTGGATAGCTTCTCTTCTCACTCTTTTTCTTAATCATTCCTTTATTGAATGGCTGCTATGGATGTGGTCATGGCTGAAGGTTCCTCTCAAGAGAACATCTCACCTCTTGTAAGTTTTCTGTTCATTGCTATCCCTTGCAATTCTCAAAATGCTTATACGTGCTTCAGGAAAAGATGGACCTTATCAAGACTGTGAGAGGTCTCGACCAGAATGGGCCTGGAGAGGATGGAAGCAATCTCGAAAAATTGTGGAAGCATTTGACTGTTTCAGCAGACGGTCAATTCCATGCCGCGGAGGAAAGCAGTTTGCGATGGCTGCTAAAATCGATGAACGGTTCATCAAAGGATGCGCAAACTTTGCGACGATGGCCCTTGACCTGGACGATTCTCGAATGTGTCTTTCAGCGCATCCCGCTATTTTCACTCGCCAAGTCGCTTGCTGATAGACGATTTATTGTTGTGTTGCAGCAAACTCTGAAAGACATTTCGCAGCCAACTGCGGAAACATCATCTTCCCCATCCAAGAGAAAGCGTTCGACAACAAAGCCTTACAACCTGGATGACCTGCGGGATAGCGAAGGATGCTTAGTAACTGGCGACGCGTTATTCAGTGCCCTCAAACGACTATTGGACCGTCTCGATTCTGTTGCTACGCAGTCATCGCATGACAAGATCGGCGCTGAGCATATCCGGTCTCTTTTCTGTACCTCGGCAGCTGACGCTGCGACCTTGACATCGCTTTCGCTGACGTTGTGTGATGTTGCGCTTACAAGCGGTGAAGACCAGGAGGGTTGGGAATCATGGATCGAGACGATAACAGCCATTTGGGATCTCCATCTACAAGGCAACGACGACGCATTGGAGGTCGCTGCACACTTGTTTGCTCCATCTGCGGCCATCATCGGCAAACTAGAGGGTATCTCAAGAGCACAGAAAGCCGTCACACGTGAATCTTTACGGACGAAATGGACGTCAGATTTGGAAAAGCTCATGCACCGCAACTTAATACTCCCCGCCCGAGCCGCATTCATCAACCGACAGGATTTGGAACCCATCACAAAAGCGCTCCAAGCCGCCGAGAAGGATCTCGATGTGGCAGCTCCTGCGCTGTACTTTTTAGCATCGAGTGTGACAGACACACTTGGCGAGGGGAGACTACGAAAAGGCAACGCCGATTGGATGAAACAGATCTTCAAGGCCGTGGAAGGCTCGTTAAGAGATCGAGAGAACCGAGATAAGCTCGTGCAGATTGTTCTCGAGCGGGCCGCGGAGAAGTCCATGTCTATTGACACGGATGATCTGCGCCTTGTCTGTCGCGAGTATGCGCTGAAGGAAGAGAGCACAAACTGGCGTTTGACTGCAGTCCTTGCTGGTTGCGATCCTGATGTATTCCAGCTTTCTGAAGAAGGCGCCCGCTTACTAGAGATTGTCTGCGAAAGAAGCACTGCATCAGATCTCAGCCAAGATGATATCGAACCGGTCTCCAAGATTATTCAGGCTATTGCACAAGGATTCCAGACGGGACGAGATTTCGCTGGCTTCCTGAAGCTGTGGTTTCAACAACTTTGCAAGGTTGAGAAGCAGAAGAGCAAAATTAGCTCACCATGGCTTCAAGTTAGTCAAGGGCAGTATGGCAACGATTCTTTTGAGAGCTTGATCGAAAAGGAGATGTCGCCACAGCAGCTTCTCGACGTTTTGGAATGGGTCAAGGGCAAGAAGTTGCACTCTAGAGCGCTCTGCCTCTTCCTGGACTCGATTGCTCAAGGAATTAAAAGCGAGACGTATGTGGACGCCGTTGGCAGCAAACTCTTTAGCCTTGTGAGTCAGGTGAAGAAGTCTTCATCCACTTTGACAGCATTGAAATGGGGAGTCGTTTCCAAGACCTTTTCCT
Organism: Fusarium sp. NRRL 66739; assembly: GCA_021655895.1. Lineage (NCBI taxonomy): Eukaryota > Fungi > Ascomycota > Sordariomycetes > Hypocreales > Nectriaceae > Fusarium > Fusarium sp. NRRL 66739. The sequence continues at coordinate 96,424 of JAJJWO010000119.1, forward strand.
GGGTTGCCCCTGAGTCAAGATCCGAGATCTGGAGCTCTGTACAAGGACAACTGACCAAAATCTTGTCTGAGGCATCTGTTGAATCTAGGGAAACCTACGAGGCATTCAAGTGCTGTTGTCAGGCTTGGGTGTCGATGAGTCCTGATGATGCACACATCAGCGAACCCGCAAGCTTAGTGGACGCTTTTACAACACGACTGTCCTCGGATCTACTATCATCGAGTTCCTTGAAGGGCAAAGATTTGTCTTTGATGCTGCAGCTAGATTCTACCCCTGCCCTCCTCGATGAAGCCACGCCGGAACACTATCTGGCTTGGTTTCTACGTGGCTCGAGTCGCTTAAGTCGATTCGTCTATGGCACCAAAGCGGCTCTCCCTCAAGCATTGCAAAATGCGTTATCACTACCCAACAGCGAGGTTGCGCAGCTGAGAGATATCTGGGCATGCCTGCTTGAAAACGAGAACAACGTAAATGATGTTAAAGTCGCTAGCGACCTCATTGACCGACTGATCCAAGCGTTGGAGGATGACGGTCAGGAGAAGCGATGGCCTGCGGAAGGCAGCCAGACTTGGATCCGAAGCTTGAGCAGTGTTCATACAGACGCTTTTACTCGACCTCAGCGAGAGCGTATCATGACTCTGCTTAATGCACACAGAGCAAAGACGACAAAACGCGTGCCAATCGAGGGCTGGAGATATATCCTTGGACTGGCCACCAAGTTGATGAGCCGAGCGACATTCTACGAAGGAATGGAGTTCTCCCACCTCGTCGATGTTGCGGATGGCATGGCAGACCTTTCTAGCTCTACGCCAACTCAAGACGGCACTTTGACCGATCTCATCGAAGCGTATTATACGATGGCAGCAGCTACTATTCGGCAGATGGCGGAACATGTGGACGAGCGAAGCATCAAGTACTTTAACGAAAGCCGCAGTTTCATTTCAGATTGCGAGGATGCTGGGGATTTATCACCCTTCCGCCTGACCTTGTTGAAGGCACTGATCACCGAGGTCGCTAAATCACCAAACTGCACTGGCCATTCTGAGCTGGGCTCGCTGCCAGACAGCGCAAAGGATGTGTTGGGGAAGTGTGTCGTCGCTGCAACCGGATACTTTTTAACAGAAAAGAAAGCGTTTGAAAGTCACAACGTAATTGCCGATCTTCGATTATTTGCTGCAGTTGACGCTGCAGAATCGCTGGAGAGTCTTTCTGGGGCCGCAAAGCTGAAGCAGTCTGATATTCGAAAGGCTGAGAAACGGAGTCACGCGGCTATGGTGTCTGGCGATCTACGTGGATGGAAAATGCAGACCTTTCTCAGAACTTTCTTCTCATTGTCTATGGAAGAGGCTCGGCCGACGACGTTTTATAGTATTAGCGGAGTGCCGCAGAAACTTCGTGAACCCTTCTTCCAGAGCAATGTTGCTTCGATTACAAAGGAGATGGACACTTCCGCCAAGGCTGAATATCTGAAGGACATTGTCCAGGTATTTGTGCATGGTTCAGAGACGGATGGCCAAGCGTCGGCTATCCATACTGTTGTGAACCAGCTTCTAGGTAAGATTCCAAGGATTATCGATATTGATTGTTAACTAACACATGATAGCATGCCCTGATCTGCAAGGCAAAGGCTCTGGATTTGATCTGGCGACTGCTCACAGCGAGCTGGCCTCGACACTTTTGACACTCAAGAGCCAATCTGTATGCGTCCGTGTTTGTCGAATCCTCTACGCGCTTCTCGAGAAGAAGCCTCAAGCGATGACCCAATGGAACATTGAGCTCGTGCTCAACATCGTATCGGATCTTAGCTCGTCTGAAAAGCCTCTCGACGAGCAGCTACCGAACGAGCGAGTGCCGTTTGCGTGGCTATGCAAGCTAGTCGAAGTCATTATCAAGAAGCACCGCCTTCGACTCGAAGGCCACCATCACCTCCTCCTGTCAACAATGCAGGCTCTTACCCGCAACCTCATCATTAACCATAGCGCCAATGATACATTAGGCCAGACTCTACACGAGTCAAAAGCTCATCTCTATACCCGCCTCGTCACACTCATTTGCGAGCCAACGGCCGGCGCCGTTTCGCGGTCCCAGCATCAGAGTGCTCTTGACTTGGCCACGGATGCCGCGAAGCGTTCAGCCGGACGGCACATGTATCTGGTGCTGATGCAGTATGTCAAGTTGCAGCTGGAGGCTGATGTGCCAAGGCGAGTGAGAGAAGCTCTTGAGCCGGCAATGAACTCCATCTTTGATATCACGCCTCCTGAAGTGAGGAAGATTCTGAACGATGCCATGGATGGAAGTGGACGTGCTATTTTGAGGGAAATGTTCAAGAGATACACCAAGTTTGGTAAATGGAGTGGCGTATAAAATGGGATTGTAGACATTGATAGATACCACATTAATAGACGTCAGAAAAAGATGACAGGTTTGGTTATTGCACTGGGTATCTTTATATCATTGCTTTCTCGGTTACCTAGCTCAACCGAAAGGGGGGTCTAGGAATCTCAGATAGATTCCTTCGTTTAACCTTCCCAGACCCCCCTTTTGGTTGAGTCAGGTTAATATCATTACTTGTATAGTGCTTTAACTTGACCATCTAGTATGAAGGGTTCTGGGGCTTCTTGTGGTAAAGACTTGGATGTCCATGTTTCTTGCCATGACTCTTGATTTGAAAATCAATAAACGGACGAACAAAAAGCATGACAAAGGCGGCAAGAAAGATGCCGAGAACATCAACGAAACCATTCTTGGGACTGCCGCCAAAAGATGTCCACTTCATGAGCGAGCCGAGGAAGTTGACGGTGATGTTGTGCTGGCCTGCCTCGAGACCTTCAATGGCCTTTGCAGCAACTTCGTCGGGTGTTTGCCTTGGGTCGTCTTTCTCGATAGTCTTGGTGATCTCGGGCTTGCATTCTTCCTCGCGGGCATAGCCAGGAGAAACAATGGTGCCGGGGAAGACGATATGGACCTTGACATTCTGGGGGTACATGAGGGTCTCTTGCTGGATGCACTCAGCAAGACCTCGCATGGCGCATTTCGAGGGGGTATAGGGGGCGTATCCGGGAGGAGAGTAGCAGGCGGCGACACTGGAGGTCATGATGAAATGCCTGGGCTCTTTCTGGACAGGTGCATCGACGGCGAGCCACTGACGGAGTACGGCGTGTGCCATTTCAGCTGTTCCCCAATAATTGACATCCATGTGGCGTCGCATCGACTCCATCTCCATATCAACGAACAATTCGGGGTAGGCCATTCCAGCGACGGTCCAGACGATGTCGGGGGTATTGCCATTGTTCCAGGCGACGACTTCTTCAAGGAGCGGCTTAGCATACGAGGGGGTAGAGACGTCGGCGGCGATGTAGTGAAAGCGTTGAGTTTCGAGGTTCTTGGCTGCGGCCTGAAGTAGATAGGGTCAGGTCAGTACAAGCTCGACTATGTATGATGGCAGATGAAACGGACCTTGACGCTGGCGAGGGCAGCTTCAAGCTTGCTGGCGCTGCGAGAGACGATAACGACGTTTGCGCCCTTGGCAGAGAGCTGTGTTGCTACGCTGAGACCCATCCCTTCGGAGGCGCCGGTAATGAGGACCGTCTATAGAGGCACTGTCAGCTGTGTTGTGGTCTAGAGGGTATCATGAGACGTCTCATGAAGGATGCATACCTTGCCCTCAACAGGGAATTTGTTGCCACCAAAAAGACCCATGATGAGCGAACCGATAACAAGAGTCGCGAGAGAAATAGCAAAGTAAGTAATGAGTGTCGTCGAGGAATAAGCCATGGCGAGAGAGTCGAGGTAAGCTTTCAACCTAGCGAGGGGTCTGGTGTTTTTAAAATGCGACCCCTACTCAGAACAAGTTGATTAATTAGAAGCTCTTCAGGGAGGTATCCACTAACGGCAGCGCCACAAGTCCTTAGCTTCGATATGGAATCTAGGTGGTCCACGTATGAGCTGACTGCATGTCCGAAATAAAGGATTTATTAGTATTAGTTAAGGGGGTGAACGCTTTAACAGCTGATTTTCCCTTTCATTTGGTTCCCGTCAGTTTGTTGGACATGTAAGACGGGAGAGCGGCATACTAGTGCTGATAGGTAGCAACGGGCTAATAACTGTCAAGGCTCCTCACATTCTTGATGCTGATTGTTAAATGCACAGCGAGGTTGAGCAGAGTATCTGAACATTTAAATAAGCGAAGTGGCTTGTTTTAGCTTAGCCAGTAATTGAGGGTTCCAGTAAGCTAGAAATGAAGATACTAGAAAGACAAGCCTCATGATAGATACATAGGCAAGGTACATATAAAAGTACAGTGCATTGCTGTCATCAGACTGTACAATCAGCACGCTGTGGCTGAATATCGACGAGGCTCATGTGCTCACTCATCGACTTTCAACTTACATGAAACCCATCACAAGACAGTATCAAAGACTTCGCCGTACCAGCATTCTCCTACAAGGCGACATCTCAGATACCATCGAATCACTTCAATTATAGCAAGAAACTCTACCATGACAACGAGGCTATGACGAAATTTGTCTTCAACCATCAACACAATGTCTAACAGAGATGAGGACACCAAGCTTACAGTGCCCAAATTTGCATCCTTCAAAGCAAGATCTGAGCGGCCAGAGTTGAAGGCCCCCAAATTTTCATCCTTCAAGCCCAAGGACAAGGAACTGAGTGCACCCCCAAGCTCCAGCAGCAAAGAAAAAGAGCGAGATCGAGATTCAAGGAGGAAGAGAAGCCATCACTCCGATTCTCATGGCGATCATCACCACTCTAAAAAGAGTCGCACAGACTCTCATCACCGACACCGGGAACGATCAAGGCGCTCTAGTCGCTCAGCTACGCCAGAACATCGCCCACCTATCAAAACTTCACGCGGCAGTAACGATGCCTCGCGCCTCTACGTTATTGACACCAAGGGCGACCCCTTAATCATTCGATACGGTAATCTTGACCGGTCCCAGGTCCCCGTTTACTATCGTGATGGATATGGCAGGGTTCTCGGTACGCGAGGTCGACTCGTAATTCATCGCGATGGGCCTAGGGACCAGTTCAGCCTTCGCATGCCGGGCGAGGGCTCCCACGCCTTCAAAGACAAGGACGATCTGCGTTCAAAGACGTGGCGCGTGAGGCCTAAGCCCTTTCGAATCCGGAAACAGGAGAATGACACCCAAGATGAGGCCGACGATGATTTTTTACCACTCAGCACGTCGAAGAAGCGCAAGCATGATGTCCAGACCTCTGAATCTTCAGACGAGGAGGAACAGCCATCGTATCGGTCAATAGAAGGCAAAGCTAAGCCACGTCAATACGATGACAGCGACTTGGAATCCGAGTCCGATGTGCCCACGGAGCATATTGACCTTGACCAAAATAATCCGCTGAAATGGAAATCAATACAGCTTTCAAGACGCGTTAAAGATCAGCCAGACGATATAGACGCGTGGCTCGAGCTGGTAAATCACCAGGATGCTCTATTAAGGGCCGGCGAGGACATTGACCGCAAGGCACTAGAAGCCGAGGTGCATAGTTTTGCAGAGATCAAACTTCATATGCTCGAATCGGCTCTGTCTAACATTTCAGATCCTCAAGATCGCACTAGAGTGCTGGTTCCTCTGATGCGAGAGGGTATCAAGGTGTGGAACAGCAAGACAGCCGCAAAAAAATGGAATGAATTGCGTGACGATGAGGACAAGAATTTCACCCTGTGGAAGACACATCTTGACTTTGCCATGTCTAACATATCTGCGTTCCATTTTGATACTATCAAGCAAATGCATCTCGATCGACTTCGCCACGTCATCTCTCGATCTCGAGCAGATCCTGAGCCTGATGACTGGAGGGAGGCAATCTATGTATTCCTTAGACTCACAATGTTTGTTCATGACTCTGGGTATAAGGAACTCGCTGTGGCAGCTTGGCAGGGTTTCTTAGAACTCAACTTTTTCAGACCAACACAGTTGGCTGATCAAGGCGCAGCCCTTGAATCTCTTCGTGATTTTTGGGAGAGCGAAGTCCCCAGGATAGGAGAGGCAGAAGCCCAGGGGTGGGTGAAATTTGTGGAAGATGGTGGAATGGGTGACGCTCCTGAGCCTTTGAAGGACACTAAGGATCTTGAACTACAATCCAGAGATGATTATAAGCGATGGACAAATATGGAAAGCTCTCAAGCTGAGAAGGCCCGAGTGCCAGCAAGAACCATGGACGAAGGGACAGAGGATGATCCGTTTAGAGTGGTGATGTTCTCTGATATTGAGCCATTTCTTTTTGCCATGCCGAGAAGTATCTTGCCGAGTGTCCATCAACAATTGCTGGATGCATTCTTGATATTCTCTGGGTTCCCGCCCACCTTTTTGTCAGATACCTGGACAAAGGAGGCATATCATGACCAGTTCCTAGGTCGTTCCACACTGGATCTTGAATCTAGTCTGCCCACGAATCCTTCGGGAGATGATCCTACTGAGATACAGAGAAAACCACCTGCTTTTGGTCAAACGCCCTTGTGCGCCTCTGAATCGTCGGATATACTGTTCTCTCACGCTGACTGGTTCTCCTATCTTCCACCACAAAGGAAAGAGAATCATGTCGAACTCGGGCTTGCAGTTAACGTCACGAAACAACTGGTTCATATGGCAAACTTTGAAGGTTTAGCTACATATCATCTGGCGCTATGCGCAGCAAAGGATGGCTCAAGCGTCAAAAAGGCAGCAAAAGCCCTACTAAAGCGATACCCGGCTAACTTTGGCTTGTATAAAGCCTACGCGCTCGCTGAATATGCGAATAACAACCGTGAGGTTGCTGTCAAGGTCGTGTCATCAGCGACTGAGCTTGCTTCGGTGAGTGTTTAGTCTCGTATTACCGGTTGGATCGAAGCACTAACTCGTGTTCTTAGAAGTCTTCGACAGCAGATGCCTATGACCTCTGGAGAGCTTGGGCTTGGATGGAGCTTGCAAATGGTGACAAAACCTCGGCACTTCAGAGACTATGTTCTTCTGTAGATGAAAGGTTGCGAACTTCTACCGGAACCACTGAAGTATCTTCGACGCATATCCTCAAAGCCCATCAGGTCTTTTCTTCCAACATGGGCGACTTTATCTCTGGCGGCAAACTTGACCATGCGGGAGCCCTCACGGAATGTTTAGTTTTGTTGTCTTATCTAACTGCAGAAAGGCCTACAGAACCGATGTCGACCTCACAAGGAAATATTTCGGCTGCTATGGAGATAGTCCAAAATGTGTCCCTTGAGTTTAAAGCTCGAGAGTACCAAACATCCCATGCTCATGAACGAATCCTGCAATTTGCGTCAAGGCTGCTATACTTGCACGCAACTCGAGGGTAAGTCTATCCCGGAGTATCGTAAAGTACCTGCTAATCAATCAAGCCCTTTTCGCCGTGCATATCTTCTCGAGAAGTTGAAGCACTTTCTAGTTTACTTTCCCCGAAACACCATATTCTTGTCGCTGTTCGAGTGGGCTGACTCGAGCCTCCGCGTCATTGACGAAACAAGAACACTCCTCCACGAGATCGTCCTGACCCCGAAACAGGACTGTTTGAGTAGTCGAATGTTTGCCATCCACTACGAAATAGAGCGTGGGAATGTCAACACTACAAAGGCAGCATTCGAGCATGCCGTGTCGAGCGACGCCTGCAAGTTCAATCCATCCCTTTGGATCAGCTTTATCAGGTTTTGCACTTCGCAGAGGGAGCTGCGGCCAAAGGCAAAAGACATCTTGTTCCGGGCGCTGAGACACTGTCCCTGGTCGAAAGATGTCATGATGGAAGCCTTCCTCACGCTAAATCGAGACATGGATTCGGCAGAGCTAAAGGGCATATATGAGACGATGACATCAAAGGGGCTGAGGGTGCATGTTGATCTGGAGGAGTTTTTGGATAAGAGGAGGAGTGAGAGACGAGCGGGAAAGAGTGGAAGATGAGAAGCCTGCCAGAGGAGCATATTGGGGAAGATGCTAGTAAACGGCAAAGAACAATTGTGGTATAAAACTCCCATCCGAATACATTCTTGTGTTTGATAATGACCGTGTATCTATCCCCTGTACGCCAAATTCCTTTGAGACTATCTATCTCGTCCTGTCCTACATAACCCAACCCCGAAACTCCTAAACCCTGGGCTCGGCCCAATGCTTTAAAGCAAACATTCCCAATACTAGCCATGCCCCTGCAAGTTCTGCTAGGAGATACATCCTCAAGTTGTTCGTCCAACTGGGTTGGCTAAAACCCAACCCATCAAGATGAGGAATTTGTTCCACTCTGCCTGGAAGCCATTTGGGAAGTGAACGAGAGGCGACTTCCGTATCTCGATGCTCCCCGTGTGCACGTCGAAAATGCATTGAGAGATGCGAATAGTCCTATAGGAGCCAGCGAGGACAGTAATCTAGCAATCGTGTATTGTTAGTCGTTGTTAAGCAAGATATCTTTGTCAGGGACATACTGGTATTTTGCGATGCTTTCCCCACTCTTTCTTAATCGCGGTGTCGCATGCGATAAAAAGATGTGAGACGAGTTCGCTTGTTGAAAGTAAATCATCCCGCAGTGGCGCGTCATCTATCACAAAACATATAGCATGAGGCTTCTCAGGATCGACTTCGGGGAAACAGCAATCTGGGCCGGGAAGGTGTTGGCGAAGAACAGATTGGATTTTCCAGTGGGCGCCTTTGTGGCCCAGGAGGCGGACACGTGTGGTATCAGGACCACTAATTAACCAAGAATATATTAGCTAAGAAGATGCTGGGAGAGTAATGGGGAAGATAGTCATACGGGAGCGCAAGCCATGCGGTGTGAACTTCTATGGGTTTAATGTCCTTGATCTCCTCGTCGGGGTGCTCACGCGCATCGAGATAGTTGTAGACGACTGTCCACATTTCGGCAGCTTGCCACCAATTATCAAGGGGAAACTCATGTGAATACTCGTTCACAAAGTCCCGGCGGTCCGGTCCTGGCATGGCCTCGCTGAGCCATTGGTGAACGACATGAGGGGGGATGGGCTGAAGAAAGTGCTCCACACGTTTGCCAACCTGACCGGTGTTGAAGTCGAGATCTTTGACTTTTATACCGAAGCGTTGGAGAGCATCCTCGCTGATATATGGTCCCTGAGATTTGGCAAACGGGCGGAGGAGATGACGGATAAGCCCCTCGACGTTGGTCTTCCTTTGGTCAGTCTGATGGCGGCTCATTTCAGCTTGTTCGTCCTTTGGTGGTGCTCGGTTAGATGGGCGAGGAGACCCTGGGGCTTGAGGTTTTGGCGGCATTGTTATGGTTTTATGAAGTCGTTCTAGCTGCTATTCTAAGCGCCGTAGGGTCCAGATCTGAAGCTAAGGGTAGCTTCGTGGAGGTGATAGGTATGGAGTCGAGTCTCGGGCATTGACGTAAGTGGGTGATTGCCATGGTAACAGAGAAGCGCGCGGCAACGGCGTACCCACCCCCACCAGGCAGCGAACCTATAATTGGACTATTTTTAGGAGGTCCAGGGCACATTGGTGGGGTACTATTTTTTAGTCGTCAAGCTCGATTCGTTGTATCAAACCGAGAAAACGTTGAACTAGCTAATCGACAAGTACAAAGAGGAAACAGAGGCTGATTCAAGTTCTTCTACCGCCAATAAAGCCCATAGTTCTAAACGTTGGGAATTTAGGCAATAAGTTTTATTAGACTCCCAAGCCTTGCACTTATCTAAGGGTAAGTATAGGTAGATATTTTAGTAAATATATGCGGATGTATAATAAGTTTACTGGACAAACAACACATTAACTGACTACCTAACTACTGCAAACCTCCTTGGATTGAGACCCCAAGTAAGATCGTTCCGAGATGCTCCATGTGACTTCGCTTCCGTACGTCGAAGGCCCCGTACTCTTCCATCTTGAGGAATCCTGTCGTTTTCTCATTGTCCTTCCCCTTCCCCTTCCTACTCCCACTCCCACTCCCACTCCCTTTTCCTCCTCTTTGGCGGATATACTCGACGTATTCGTAGTCGAAAGTCGCAACTGTAATATAGATCTCTTTGTGGTCTTGAGAGATAAGGAGGCGCCTGAACTCGGTGTTGGACTGAGCTGGAGCTGGAGGTTCTTGAGCTATCCAAGCCGCCATCTGAGCCGTCTCTTGTATGCAAATTTCGTCGAGGATGTTGGTGGCTTCATGACGAAGATAGGGTTTGACTTCAACAATAACAGCAGTTTTCCCGTCCCTCCGCAACAGGCCATCCACCCGTGCCTCGTATACCTTCTTGCCTGAGGAGTTTTTGACCATAAAAGGTTGTCGGTAAAGCGACCACTCTCCCTGCACCTTACCACAATGGATCGTGAGCGCATTCAAAAACATAATCAGGGCCGTGTTGACGATCTGTTCGTCTTCTATGTCCTGATAGACGGCGGCCAACTCTCCACTCAGTGGAGAGTACGGAGAATGCATGCTCTGCATACCCGAGGAATGGTTGCTCTGCTCTGAATCGGAATCGGAATTTCCCAGATCCAGAGCCTGCTTAAATATTTCCGGAAGGTCGGCTGCTTCACCCTTGGGAGGTCGAGAAGGCGTCTCCGGACGTGACGAAGGCTGATTTCGATGAGAATCTTCTGCTCTTTTGCTCCGGGTTTTCATAGGTGAAAAGTCGAGTTTCGGTCGAGATTTGGTTATTTCCTTCCCTTTTGTTCGGGACGAAGAAAGCCATTGATAGTACTGGACCGTTGAGAAAGAACCTTCGGCTATCTTTGGTCGAGCGGTTTCGGAACCGGTTTCGATATTTTTGGTGTACTTAATCCATGAATCCAGCTTCTCCAAGAAGTCTTGGGCCTCTCGCAGCGTTTTTTTAGCAATCCAGTTGTTCTTCTCACAGTGCTTCTTGAAGTTGACGGTGGTATGTCGTACCCACACAGCACGAAGCAATATGAATTGCTCCATGTCGGCTTTGGATCCCGACTTGCTCTTGAATTCGTGGATGCTCAAGTCGGCCATTGAATGCTGGTTTGCTAGCCTGTACCATTCTCTGACGGTCTGAGGGAGAGTTGAAGTGCTCATTGTGTAAAGTTAAGCAAGTCTATAAAAGTTTTATAGATAGTTTTAGAAAATAAGTAAAACTTAGAGTAGAAATAAGATAAGACTTAAGGAGTTTAGTAGGAAGTTTGAATAAGGACTATATATACCTTAGACCATACTCACAGATTACTAAAAGGAGCAGGAAATTCTATTTCTAGATCTTCTATCTAGCCGCGCGAGTTATGTTGAGCGCTTAAATCACTGTTTCATGATGTTTTATGAAGCGCCCAAGGACTACTATGGATGATATTAGAGATGGTGCCAGCGTTTGCTATTGTCATGCACCTTGGCTGGCGTCTAAATGCTTGGCGAAGGGAGCTGCTCCAGACCCCTCGTGCGGGTAGGTACTAAAAATACTACCCTGCCATGTGCCCTGTACCTCCCGCATTACCCCTGTGTACTCTATTAGGCTGTGACGTGGAGTTGGGTCCATGGTGGACTCAGGGGTTTTAGAGGCCTTTGAGCTGTCTTTTAGCGGTCAGTGCTGAAGCTGTCGTGAGTTTATGCGAACCTGGGTTATCATGGGATGAATATCGCACAAAAAAGGCCTTGCGGGAGGGTAAGCAGGTCCAGTAAGTACTTGCAAGTAGATACAATGAGTATATGGTATAGTATGTCTTTGTTTGATGTATGAATCACCGCCTTTGCGTGGTATTCTAAGTAATATATGCAGGGCCATGTGGATGAAGCAAGGCAAGTGGTGACCTCAGACAGCGAATAACTGGACGACTTCAACATTTGATCGTTCCTTCGTTTCTCCGCCCTCTAACTACTTCAACATCGCAATCCATATCCAAAACAACATCCTTCTCATCAAGATAAACATGGCTCAACAGCTCAAAGCTGGCGGCGGTGCCAGCGAAGTTAATCGCTCCATCTCCAAAGTCGACCCCATCGTCAGCGACCAGCTCGTCAAGCTGTTCGAGTCTCTCGCAGACAAAGACGACAAATCATGGAGCAAAGAGCGAATTCACACTTTTATCAAAGACACGCAACAAGACGCCCTCTCCCCCGCTGTTGATGAGCTCCTCGCTAGAGATTCACTCGACTTCAAAGGCTTCATGGCCTGGATGACGTCGTCCCACGCAGCAGCAACAACCCCGCCCAAGCCCCAGGACCTCTCATATCCCCTCGCCTCTTACTTTATCAGCTCGAGCCACAACACCTATCTCACCGGTAACCAGCTCTCGAGCGACAGCTCTACCAGGCCCTACACAGAGACCCTGCTGCGCGGAGGTCGCTGTATCGAGATTGATGTCTGGGACGGCGACGACTCTGATGTTGAGGGCACCAGTCTCTCCAGCAGCGATGACGAGCAGGTTGCACGGAAATCGATCAAGAAGAGGACAAAGAAGAGGAACCCGTTTAGCAAGCTGAAGGAGAAGCTTGCAGGCACGAGCATCCACGATAAAAAGGACGATGAAGTGACCAAGGCCGGTGAGCAGCCTGCTCACGAGCCGGATGAGCCCGAAGCCGCCGTCATCGAGCCCCGGGTCCTTCATGGCTACACTCTCACAAAAGAGATATCTTTCCGCGCGGTCTGTGAGGCCATTCACGAGAGCGCCTTTGTCGCTAGCGACCTGCCCGTCATTGTCTCTCTCGAGGTCCACTGCGGCCCGGACCAGCAACTCGCCATGGTGCGCATCATGAAGGAAGTATGGCAGGGACTTCTCGTGCCTGAGCCTGAAGACGAGCCTGCTGCTCTCCCCAGTCCCGAGGAGCTGCGTCGTAAGCTCATCGTCAAGGTCAAGTATGCACCGCCTGGTAAAGATGCCACGCAGGAAGAAAGCGAGGAAGATGACCGGGGTCCGCCTCCTCAAGAGGGTGCTGCTGAGAAGAAGCCGCCGCCAAAGATCATACAGGAACTGAGCCGTATGGGCTTCCATGCGCGTGGTGTTTCCTTCAAAAGCTTGTCACAGCCCGAGGCTGGCATGCCCACTCACATATTCTCGCTGTCCGAGAAGAAGGTCATTGGTGTACATGAAAAGCAAGCATCTGACCTGTTCAACCACAACCGACACTTTCTCATGAGGACGTATCCCTGGGGATTGCGCATAGGATCCTCCAACCTGGACCCTTCTCTCTTCTGGCGAAAGGGTATCCAGATTGTTGCACTCAATTGGCAAAGCTGGGATGAGGGTATGATGCTCAACGAGGGCATGTTTGCCGGCACAGGAGGATACGTCCTCAAACCCCAAGGTATGCACCATCAATCTCAACTTTTCTTACATTACACATCTGACTTTACCCCAGGCTACCGACCTAGTCGCAATGACGAAGAAATCAACAACACCATCATCCGCAAAACCCTCCACCTCACCATCACAGTCCTCGCCGCCCAAAACATCCCACTCCCACCTGGCGACACCTCCGCCCGCGGTTTCGAACCCTACGTCAAAGTCGAGCTTCACGTCGAAGGCCCTGAAGAGTTCCACGGCGGCCCTGTTCCCAACGACGGCCACGAGCGTGAGGGCGAGTACAAGGCCCGCACTCGCACGCACCGCGGCCAACTCGTCGACTTTGCCGGCGATCGCCTCGAGTTCCCTCCTGTTCCGCATGTTGTCGACGAGCTTTCATGGGTGCGCTTCACTGTGCGTGACGACGAGATTGGCAGGGATGATCTGGCTGCATGGGCTTGTATGAGGCTTGATCGACTTGGTCATGGGTATAGGTTTGTGCATCTGATGGACTGCGAGGGACGCATTACGGATGGAGTCATTCTTGTCAAGATCGACAAGAAGCTGGTTTAAGTTGGTAGTGATTTGAGGAGGATAACGATGACACGATTTCAAATGCATATCTATTAGCGTTATTCATACAATAAAAAGCGAATGCAATTTGGTCAATGACCTGGAAACATGGTTAAACTGCCTTGGAGTTATCATCTACTGTCCTGCTTGCAGCTAATTCTGCTCGTGACAGATTGAATAGCCTCTGTAGAACCGTATACAAAACATCATGTCCTGAGGTACCTACGCACTCATGGAGGGCATTATACAGCGACTGTGGTCGTTACAGTGGAACACTAATGAACATATCTCAATTCTGAAGGGTAACTCGCCTCAATTAAACACTGCTACCTAATACGCTAGGACACTCTTGTTCAGAAAAGCACAATCAGTAATCTCTCTCATCACGGTCCTTGTTTCCGTGGATCTTCTCAGAGACCTTGTCCTTGATCTTGTCCACGAGACCACCCGAGTGGCGGTCATCATCGCGGCTGGATCCATAAGAATCATTGTTGCCAGACCCATACGAATCCTTGTTGCTAGATCCATATGAGTCTTTGTTGCTAGACCCATAGGAGTCATTGTTGCTGGACCCGTACGAGTCATTGTTGTCGTTGCGGTTGGAAGATCCGTAACCACCTGAGCTGGAACCATAGGAGTTGTCGTTGCTGGAACCGTAGGAATCCTTGTTGCTGGATCCATAGGAATCATTGTTGTCGTTGCGGTTAGAAGAGCCGTAGCTGTTGTCGTTGTCATTATCACGGCGAGAGGAACCCTATAATGATGTTAGTTGAGCAAAGTTTGGGTATAGATAGAAGTTGACATACATAGCTATCATTGCCGCCAGACGAGCCGTATGAGTCGTCCTTCTTGTTTGAGGAACCCTAAGAATAAATCAGCTTCAGATCGTATAAGTGAAAGCTTCTTGTTCCATACATAGCTGTCGCTTCCACCATATCCGGTCTGGTTGCTAGATCCGTAGGAATCGTTGTTGCTGGAGCCGTAGGAGTCATTGTCATTCTTACGGTTAGAAGAACCGTAGCTGTTGTCGTTGTCATTATCACGGCGAGACGAGCCCTTTTTAAAATACGTCAGTATGTAAGAGCCAAGTGGCAGCTGATGAAGACTCACATAGCTGTCGTTGCCACCACCGAAACCAGAGTTACCGCCAGATCCATAAGAGTTGTCATCGTTGTCTCGGCGCGAAGAGCCGTAGGAGTTATCGTCATCACGACGGCTGCTGCCCTGGTGTGTGTGTGAGCTTTAACTTCGCTACGGGGGATACAAATAGAACATACATAGGTGTTGTCATTGCCCGAAGAGCCGTAGCTGTTGTCGTTGTCGTTGTCACGGCTGGAGCCCTTGAGAGAATATAAGCTTCATTCATGTTAGGTTGAGTAGGAGGCTATAAGAACATACGTAGCGGTCACTGCTGCCGTAGCTGTCAGACATTGTGAAGATTAAAGTTTGGTATTAATCGGGTAGAGAGACGATGTAAGGAGATGAGTGAGAGAAGCTTGGGTTGAAGAGAGGGCATAGCTTCAGTTTAATATCCGGGGGAAGCTCGCTCTGGCTCATCATGTGGATCATCCTCAGACCAACAGCTCCCTCCCTCCCCCATCCCATGGAGGAATGACGTGCCGCTGTTCCATTGTGGCATGGACTGGAACCAATCCTGTCTTGAGAGCTCAAGCTCGGTACAGTCACAGCTGTTTAGCTCGTGGGGGGGAGGCTTGAGGGGCTTAGGAGCGAGTGTACTGTACAGTACGTACTAAGCTGCGAGACATGCGTCGACCTTTGCTACTTTCGATCTTGAGACAATCTGAGGGTGTTCCACAGGGAACGCGCGTTTAACTGAGTACATGTCCGTGTCGTACCATGTAGTTAGTGTAGGTAGTCGAAAGCATCCACTTGTACCAGCCACTAGGTTTCGGACGGGACTTTAAAGCTGGTGATCGCATTCTCAAGCAAGTCTTTGGGTCAATCATCAGCCTGGGTGTAACACTGATAGCTGTCCGCAATGAATGTGATTGCCCTGCCAAGCAATATGTTTCTTCCAAATGAGCGTACCTCAGTCGATACATGCTTTGGCGGCGGATGGACTCGTGGTCCCTCCCTCCAACATGCCTGTCTGACCTCTGTCACTGTGTTGACACTTGCGCGCGTAATGTTGGCAACCAGGTGCTACATTCCCACAAGTCAGCCTCCTCTGCAAGCAATTGGCTCAACAAGTCTCACCCCGGTGTCGTCATATTGGTCGTCCATGATAATCTGGTAGTCTGGTACAAAGCACCTCACATCGTGAGCTTTCCACAACATGGCGGGGTAACAACTCGACTGGATCTGCCTGAAAGGCGCATTAGCGTTGATGTTGTAGGCAACGCTAGTCGTAATAGGCAAAGACAGCTCCAGCAGCCAGCTTTACAGGGTCCAAGATCAGGTCCCAGAACCTGGACGAGCTGACCTGAAGCTCCATCGACCGGGCTATCCCATGGCCGCGCTTGCGAACTTGGGACAAGTTGCGGTCTGTCGGCTCCTGAACATGAGCAGTAGAGTCCTGAGACCCGAGTTAACTAAGCCATAGGCAGGCCGAATAACATCGGATATAGGTCATGGCCGTCAGAATCGAAATTTTGTCCAGCACAGAGATCAAACTGTATCCCATAATGACGTGCCAACCCACACCCATCTCGTGCCAAGCCGGGGTCTAAGTTAGGGTCGTGCTTAGACTTTCTGTCTCAACTCCCCGCTCATGTTCCAGAACAGCTGTCCATGCTTTGAATACAGTAACAACCCCGCTTCGACCGAGGACCCTTTGGGTCCTGGCAAGTGCAAGTCACTGTTGATGTAACTCGTTCCTTGGCTTTGCAGCGTGCGTTCCCGGATTTCAATTTCTATTAAGGCCGCGGTAACATATAACTGCAGGGTATATCTCGCTTCTCTGTCCTCATCCCGATAAAGAGGGAGCATGGTTGACCAACAGCTGCAGTGCAGACCACCACACCAGCTACTGTAAGCCCGGCTCCTAAGCGGGAAATCCGTCACCTCCCAGCACTCTGTCTCTGCACGTGTTGCAGCTGCTCGATCCTAGCCAAGTCATTGCCCGGCGTGTCCGATCCCTTCAACGAAGGGACACCCAAAACCTTGTCAATCTCGATCTGCACCAAACACTTATGGCCTATTGAGGCTAGAGACCCAAACATAAGTGACACAAGTGCATGAAGCTCACGGCAGGATACCCCGATATCCGCCTATTCACGGCGTTGCCCAGGACAGCCCGGTCGTTAGTTGAACAAGTCCGTGAGCTGTTCCACAGAGTCGTCATCCCAAGGCATAATTATAGCCTCGAGTTAACTGCCGTTTGATTTCCTTGATGCAACGTGCAACAAGATTGTCAGAGGCTCTCGCGTAAGGGAACACTTGCGATCCTGATCAAGTCCAGAATTCGCTTAAAATAGTACAGAGTGGAGTGGCAACAATGTGCCGAGATGTGCCCATCCTCATAGTCGGCTAGATCTATCAGGTCCAGGAAGGGCACCGCTCATCATGGCAGGTTCCGTTGCACCAAGGATCAGTTCTCGGCCTCCATGAGTTCCCCACCAAGCTACCCCAGTGGCTGCTCGCTCCACGTCTAGCTCTCCGCTCACAAGAATCTCCATGAACCTCTGCTTAACAGGTTCTCGGAGTGCAGGATCTTCAATCTCATTCATAGCTTGAGCAGCAATCGTAAACCATTCTTCCATCAAGGGAAGTGGCAGAGATGGGAGAGAGTCAACTAAAGCTAAAACAAGTGAACTCTGCTGAGAATGACGCTCTTCCTGGGTCTCCTCCATTGCGGCTTGCGAAACAATGTCCGCCGTAGGTGGGAGCAACGTAGTCGATGCCGTCGTTATAGAAACCCGAAGCATCTCCAATAGAGTCTCCGAGAGCTGTGGCTCTAACTCAGCAATAGGGAATGGAGGTGATACGATCTGCATGACAGTCTTGAAAGCCACCCGGAACTGGCGAGACGAGATATGCTGGGGGAAAGAGTTAAACAGCATAGCGATATAAAATGGTGTCAGTTCGATGGTGAGAGGACTATGTTGAGGACAAGAGATGGTAGAGAGAATAGCGCTATGCGCAGATTCGAATATCTCAACCATATTCTGGGTCGTGGGCCCTTCGTGAGAGATATATGAAATAGCTGGCTTGATTATGAGAGCGTCGCACGCGTCGGTTGATAGAGTAAGGGGCAAATGTTCGGAAATATTGAGATAGAACAAGTCCAAGGTTCTTTGCAGATATGTGGTCGAGGTTGACGCGTTTTCAGAGGGGCGAGACTCTTCAAGGAAATTGCGACAAGCGTCAGGGTTTCGAGAGATAGAGTCGATTGATGTCAAGTAAGTAAAGTTGTAAACTTGAAATGCGTTGTTGCCGTTTCTTGAAGAGATGAAAAAGATGTTGCGTAGTATGTGCAGGGACTTGGCCGCGATAACCGGGGCGGCCATGTCATTTAGCATGAGAGGATCAAGAATGCTTCGAGAAACTATTGCCTGAAGCATGGCGACTGTCCCAAACATGAGCTTTCTGAGAAGGTTCCAAAGAACTGGCCAAGTGGTTGACAGCGTCTCCTGAGTGAGCACATTGGCCTCCAACGACGGGTCTATATCGCTCAGGCGGTTCAGTCGCCATATATCCAAGACTCTGCTGCTAAACGCGACAAGAGCATCCTGTGCAGCAATGACTGCTTGCGTATCAGTCGCCTGCTGAACAGCAAACCCAGCAAGCCTGGCCAACGGACCCATATTGGCCAAGGTAGGCCGCCCGTCGAGCTCCTGTATGAATCGAAACGATGGTGTAGTTGGCGCCCATGCAAGAAGATGGTTTGGCGATTCGACAATTTCGGCGTTGACTGAAGCCAAGAACTGGCCGTGACCGAGGCCCTCCTCAGCAGTTACCGTCCATACAATAAGGGGCAGCAACGCATTGCAGTTGATGAGACTCCTGTGGAAATCGGATAGCAGTGGGAAGGCAAAGTTCAGAGCCATGACGATTGATGCGCCCGCGACCGGGCCATCTTCCTCGCGAGTGTCGAGGGCCATATTCGCCGCCATTACTACAGCCTCTTCGAGTGTATTCCTCATACCGCGTGACAAGGACCGGCGATTGCTGGACTCCATGCCCATAAGAACACCAGTGAGGACAAGGAGATGTTGCCATCGTTTCGACCGATCGTCCGCTCCTTTCACAACAGCTCGTGTCCACTCCTCGCATCCCAGTCCGCTACCTTCGTGAGGCTCGTTTCGATCGTGGTTGGCGACCTCATAGTTGTGAATACGCGCAGCAGAACTGTTGTAAATGCTGATGATTCGAATCGAAGTTCGAATGCCGCCCGGCTGAAACCATACAGCTGGGGCCGTCAACAATTGCGACGTGAGAAGGCCGAGATTCAGAGGGTTTGTAAGCTCAGTGAGGAGATGCGCCGTTGAGCCGATAATCTGTTCCGTCTTTGCGGCATCGTGGACGTCTTGGTAGCATTGCAAGACTGTTCTAAGGAGCCTGTCGGAAGACATATCGACGCATTCGATATTGGTGATGACAATGTCGATTGCAGGATGAAGATGGTAGATTCGAGATGATGGAAGTCGAAGCTCCGAGGTCGCGGTCGCGGTTGCGGTTCCACAAGCGGCTTTCACGGGGCTCTTGCCGAGGTCTGCGCATGACGTTCCGCCTGGGGAAGACATCCCTGTACCCTGTCGCCGCTAATTCAACCACGCACCCGCATGAGTTGATCGTTTCTCAACGACATCGCAATACAAAGCAGCGTAGCTATCGCGGCCTACATGATGGCACGGTATGTTCAGTGACAAGTCTATCTGGATCATAGGAAGCTAAACGCGCAAGTAACAGATGGCGCTACCAAATACACCTCCAGAGGACTACGAAACGCCGCGCTTCCCATCCCTGAATGTCGCGACTCTGTTCGACACCACCGAAGACAAAAAATATACCCTCTATTACGTTCTAGACGTTTGGCGATTCACTTTACTATGGACCCTCATCATATACGCGTGCTTCCACCTGGCTGCGGTGCTGATCGCCATGTTCACCCACGGCTGGAAGAAGTCGTCTTGGAGATACTTATGGGCAGTCCCCGTCGTCTACCTTGTTATGGCCGGGCTTGAGGCAGTCATGGCTGGAAGTATTGTTGGCCTAGTGTGAGTATCTTCGTTCTGGATTATTATGTGTTCTAACATTAGTCTAGGTTGGGCGCTGTCTATGCTGCGGGATACTACGAGATGAACACTTGGATTCCCTGCACCTGGGGGTTTATCAACGTGCTGGTCCTCATTATTTCATCGTTCTCCATACAAGGCGGACTTTGATAGAGAGTGTCGGCTACGCGATATCCACTCGAATTGGATATGACCCTTCAATATTTATACAGCATCGTGGCCTACAGCGCAGATGGGCAAACACGTTTCTTGCACCACTGCGCCTTTGACACGACGTTGTTATGGCTCGAGAGCTTCATGACATTCGCTATAGCGGGTCCCATATACGCTCTACGATATAGCTCTTTCGAACATCCTCCGGCACCCAGTAATACATTGATACTGGTAGATATGGCCTGAGAAAACATCAAAGTGAGGTTGTAACCATCTTGATGCTTGGGCGTCTGCTGAGTGCGCGTGTAGCGAGAAGATGACCAAGGACTATAAATTCAAAAGCCATATCGAACCTTAGATAGTTGTATAAGGCTTACATATACCCAATCTTGTTTCTTCCATAGGCTTCAAAACTTCCAAGCGGGCTGTGATTCTAAAGGCCTCCAAAACCAAATAGAACCATATAAGCTGAAGAAAAACAGGCCTTACTCAATTAAGTCTTGATGTGCTTGCGATGCCCAGGTCAGTCCGTCGCATTGTTCTCAGCAAACTGCCTTGTATGTACCCATCATTCATCGGTACCTAATAGTTGGTGTTCGAGTCCCCTTTCGACGTAAAAATAACGACGATGGAAACGCGATATCAGCCACAAAACTGTTAGGTGGTCCGCAAAAGCTCCCTAAATGAGGATGGCCGTAGTAAAAGAGGATTACAGTTTTTCTTGAAATATTAGAACCTATTTTTGAAGCCGAAAAACGACTTCTTCGTTCCCGCGAAGATCATACGCAAGTACCTCTAGATTCTCGGTACACAGTGCTGCCCCCTTACTGGGCAGCCCAGTGCTCAGGTGGATACACTCACTAAAGCCAAGTCATGAGCTAAGACCAACCAACAATCTTGATATTGTTCTCTGCCTCACAATCAGACGCCGCATACGGGCACAAGCCAACTGTGTGGTTCTCTGTTTTCTCTGTTTTAATACTCGGGGGGATCCTCCGGCCTCTCTCTCCTCCTTTCTCTTGCGCAGCTCTTGTTTCCAGCGGCTTCTACGTATTCAACTCAGGTATTCTTACAACACATCCAGAATAACCCCTTCGAACTCTTAACTCATGAGATCCTACAGACTATTCTCTGATCATTCTTCAAAAGGAACCATGTCTGGGTCTCCTCATAACGCAAGCGGTCGTGCTGTCGACTTCAGTCCCACGCCTGCTCATCATCGAGCCGCACCCTCTCATCATGACAACTTCTCACCCAACGCACACTCCCTTGACGAGCTCATGATCCTCAAGCCATTCTTTGCCGGCCAGCCCAAGTCACTCTCCGGTATCGCTATCCGAGCTTTCTGCCTGGGCATTACTTTCGCTTGTAGTGCTATCGCCATGGGGGTCATCCTGATCTTCACTTCCAGCCCTGCCTGGCGTGTGCCTTTCTTCCTCTTCTCCCTTTCGGCATTTCACTTTCTTGAGTTCTGGACCACGGCTGAGAAGAATACGCTTGTTGCTAGCATCGGTAGCTTTCTTCTGACTGCCAACTGGCCATCTTATGCCATCGCCCACTCGGCAGCCTTCATCGAATGCGCCTTGGTCAACCTCGTCTTTCCCGAGCGTCATTGGGCACCCTTTGGCACTGGATCATTACTCCTTGGCGTTGGCCTTATCATGGTGCTCGTAGGACAATATGTACGCTCTGCGGCCATGCTGCACGCTGGAGTCAGTTTCAACCACCATGTCCAGACCAGGAAGAAGGACTCGCACGAGTTGATAACCACGGGTATCTACTCCGTCTTTCGCCATCCGAGCTACTTTGGCTTCTTCTATTGGGGACTTGGAACGCAACTGGTGATGGGCAACATTCTCTGCTTCTTTGCTTATGCGGCTGTACTGTGGAAGTTCTTCAACGAGAGGATCAGGGCTGAAGAAGCAAAGCTGGTCGAGTTCTTCCAAGATGACTACGTGCAGTACAGGAACAAGGTTGGAACAAAGATCCCTTTTATTAGGTAAATTTCAGGGTCTGTATCGCATTTCAGAATAACTACGATCTTGTCATTGTTGATCACCAAAACATGATATGTACTCCGTAAATAGATCAATAGTTCGTCGATAATGACCAAACAGACTTTTAACCAATATACTATATATGCCAGCTAGACAACGCTCAAACGTAACCCAAGTCTTTGTCTTTGTTTAAAAGCAAGAAAGATCTCAAGTTGCAACGACTGACATCTGCTTGCTCACACTGCCATATTTTGCTTGCCAAGCATAAAAGTACATCAATGCTGCAAAAGGCTGTCCAAAAATGGTAAAAGAAACCCAGAAAATAGTGTTACCGATAATTTTGCCAGTATGACCAAGCTTCATCTTCTCAAGAGGTTTGGTAAGGGCAATGAGCGGAAGCTGAAGGAACATGCCCAGGAAAGCAACGCCTGGGGGTGTCAGTACAATGAAGACTCGCTCTGGATATTAGAGGTCAAGCTTACCGATGATGTTGTGCGTAGGAACACCAACAAGGATCTCGTGAAGCACTGCCGATACCAGAAAGACAACAAAGCTAGCCGTCTGTGAACTCCAACCACGCCCAACCATGGGCATATACACATGACGTTTGAAATAAGTGTAAACAGGCTTGTTCCACGTGCGCCAATAGGCTCCTAAGCTCTCACTGTTCCACCAGTCGTCATAGAATGACCTGTCACCGAATCTCAAGATCTCGGCCAGGGCATTGAGGAAAGACTGGAAAAGGGCAAAGAAGCCAGCTAGCCAAATAACGAGGGAGATGGTCGAAAGCTTCAGGAGTCGTTCTAGGATCGACATGAGGTCGAGAGAAGCAATCTTGTCTAGCGAGTTTCGAAGGACCGGTGCAGCATATTGAGCACTCGCAACCCACATAAACACACTGAGGCCAAAGATCTCGCCCATTCTCTTAGCCACAAAAACCCATCTGATCTTTTCGGTGCGAGGGTACACGGGTTGGTAGACAAGTGTAGGTGCCCACCAGAAATAGACCAAGTTGCCCACAGTGATGTTCTGGGGGTACGGACATTGCTTGTACAGCTCAGGTACAAGCTCGCGCTCTCCCTCCACAGGGTGCAAGTAAGCATGCCTCAAGTCACGGTTTGTGAAGGCATATGATGCGGTCTTGAGCCAGACAACAATGGCATGCATCTCAGTCAATGTACCAATCAGGGGGTGATGAATCTTGAAGTATACAACCCAAGTGGTGAGCACAAACGCAAGAGAGATATTAACAAGGTGAGCCCATGCGACAATGACCCAGGTCTTGTGAAACTTGTTACGCTCATGCTCCGAGGGGCCGCCAGACGAGCTCTCGTTGATGCGCTTGAGTGACCCCCTGGCCTGTTGGGCAGCAGCCAGCTCAATGAGATAGGCGGCGAGGAGATGGCAAGGGATGAGGAAGTAGAGGAGAAGACCCAAGGAAACATCTTGGCGACTGTAATCATGACACCTCACACAGATCAGAACACCATACTACAGGGCATGTTAGCATATCGCATAGAGTTTGAGAGGTAACCGGACTCGAATAATTACCTTTTGAATGTTTTCAATCATCAATCGCAAGTTCCCAACCACTGCCAAGTGTTAGCGACCAAGCCAACAGGTGTCATGACGAGGGGCTCTGCAACTGCAACTGCAACAACATACCGAGCACAATCACCATGAGATTGCGGAACCCAAGAAAGCTGGGAGCGGCATCGGAATCGTGACTTAGACATGAAGGCCTCGTCTTCTGGTGGACCGCAGCGACGTGTCTGTACTTCTGGCCAGGCTTCTGCTCCTGCTTCTGCCTCTGGGGAGCAGCCGCCGAGGCCGTTCCGTTGGTGCGATTGCGTGGTTCGTGATGGGTGACGTCGTGGCCGCTGCGCCGAGAGACAGAGCCATTGGAGGTTTCGGTGCTCGTCGCTGTAGCCGAATTCATCTTGTACGAGTCTTGCCGTGACGGCAGACTAATCGCGAGAAACGTGCGGATGCGAGAGAATAAATGAATGAATAAATTGCTGGCGGAGATAGGTCAAAGCCAAGTTTATGGGTGGCGGCGATTGCTGCAAGGATGATAAGATACCGAGGGCGCCACTGTCGCAGTGATGAGCCAGCTAGAGCTTCGAGTTGGAGCACGTCAATTGATCTGAGAGCATGAGGTTATCAAAGTAAGGAATGTAACGGAGATAGATAAGCGAGCCAAGGAAAAAAGGAGGTAAGAGGGAGAATTCCAGGTTCAATTGAGAAATAGTTACGGACAGAAAGGGAACCCTCAAAATAGTGGAAGTAGGCCGAGGCCACAGCATAGACTGATTGACTTTTTCCCCATGTTGCGTCCAACTTCGCATCGCCATGACCTCCATCTCGCCAAGTCGTCTGCAAAAGCGACCTCAGCGGGGCGCTTTGAGCTCGTTTTTAGCACTTAAGGGAACCCTTTCCAGGGAGGCCAAGGCTATCATGAACACTGAAGAGGGGCCCGGGAGCATACCACCCCCTGGTTTATGAGTGTTTAATGGACAATTAAGCCCCCAGGCCCCTGCAAAGTGAGCCGCTGGCGTGTGGCGCTACAGGGGAAGATGTCACATTTGTTGCAGTTCATGATTTTGTGGTAACTATTATCAAAGCATGTGAAAGTGCGGTTGTATTGCATATGCATCCATGTACTGCTGGTGAGAGGATTTCCAAGTTGGCTCGGATAACCGGGGACTCTGCACCCCAACAACGCAGGATTATTAGGGCTTTGCAGATACTGAGTGTGTTTAGAGGGACTTTGATCTCATCAGATCTTAACCGTTGAGGATCTAAGTTTGTTAGTGGACTTAAGCTCCCATTCCATGAATGGATGCTTACTCATCTTTCTCCAACTCCGACACTCACTCCCGTGTGTCACATGACTTACTCCAAGCTCGAGCCTCTACCGCCGGCTGATCATCGCTTGAATTGGAGCTTTGTAGCTTAGACTTCACAGCTCACGCGCGTGGGAGAACAGCATTGTCTTTGTCTTCTATCAGCTCTAATTTTATCCAAATTCAACATCATCTCTTCTAAATACGCATTCTCTCACACACGGGCTACCTGGTTCAACCTACGTCGCAATAACGAATCCCCAATTTGATTGTGGCTCTTTTTGATCTCTCAAGACCCACTCGAGACGACGCGCTTCTCACTAAACCTACTGCGCATGCTTGAATCCCCAAAGAACAAGAGTCACGATGGCCTACGAGCCTCGTGGTGATCATGGTGACAGGGGTGGTGGGCAAGGTCAAGATGGAGGTTTCGTCAAGGTTAGAGGCCGACGTAAGTACACCCATAGTCTACATCTCACTCTCTCATTTGTGCGTTGCATGGAGTAGCTTATATCAAGCTACACTGCCTACATTATTATTTATTGCCCAGTGGCAGTAAAATGAAAAATAAACTGCTCTAGTTCGTTGAAACACAATCACTCCATTCCTTGTTCATGACCAGTGTGCACTTTATCCATGCCATGCTTCAAGGGTAGTGAACCCTCACGACTCTATTAGGCTGGAGATTGGCCCTGATATACCTGGTCTATCTTTCTCATCGCGATCAAGGGACAGGAAAGAGGTTGTGTCATTTCCAAAACTAACCCGTCATCTATAGGACCTGTGACTGACTATGGTGCTACTATCACACATTGGCAGCACGATCGTGCCCCTAACTATAAAGGAGGCTATACGGGAGAGGCCGAACGACCCAGCGTCAGCTATATCGTTGATGTAAGTCATACTTACCCATGAAAGCCAAGCTACTTAAACTGACATAAAAACAAGATGCTTCCCCCTGCAGCCAGAGTCACCAAAGCCGCCGACAGCATTCCTATTAAGCACCTTCATTCCTCTCTGAACAAAATCAAGCACCCTATCAATGTGGTTCGATGGACACCAGAAGGTCGAAGGTTATTAACAGCGTCGACGAGCGGCGAGTTTACTCTATGGAACGGTACCGGCTTCAATTTTGAGACCATTATGCAAGCTCACGATTCTGCAATTCGTGCCCTCGAGTATTCGCATAGTGACGACTGGCTTATATCAGCCGACCATGATGGAGTCATCAAGTATTGGCAGCCAAACTTCAACAACGTCCAGAGCATCAATGCTCACACTGATCCCATCCGAGACCTTGCCTTCAGTCCAAGTGACTCCAAGTTTGTCACTGCGAGTGACGACTCCACCCTCAAGATATTTGACTTCGCATTGGGACAGATGGAATCCAAGCTTGAGGGTCACGGATGGGATGCAAAAAGCGTGGATTGGCACCCTACAAAGGGATTGCTTGTATCTGGTTCTAAAGACCATCTGGTCAAGCTTTGGGATCCTCGCACCAGTCGCTGCTTAACGACTCTTCATGGTCATAAAAGTACAATCACCAAGGTCCTTTTCGAAAAAGTACGCGGGGCCTGCTTGGCAACCTCTGCCAGGGACCAGACCGCCCGTGTTTTCGATCTTCGCATGATGCGAGATATCTGCCTTCTCAAAGGCCATGAGAAGGACATTTCTACTCTTACCTGGCACCCTATTCACCCTAACCTTCTCAGCACTGGTGGCATGGACGGTTCACTCTTCCACTACCTGCTCGACTCACCAAACCCGCCTGCTGGCCAGCCTTTTACAGTTGCTCCCTACGATAGCCCCGACCCAACCTCCGTCCCTGCGCAATCAGTATGGCCGATGCACAAGGTTCCTTATGCCCACGACTATGCCATCTGGTCTCTTGACTGGCATCCTCTTGGCCATATTCTGGCTTCCGGCTCTAACGACCGTATCACCCGCTTCTGGAGCCGAGCTCGTCCCGGAGACACCGAGGTCTTCCAGGATCGTTACCATATCGGAGAAGCAGCTGCAGAGGCCCAAGGAACATGGGACCGCCGCGGCAACCGTCGACAGCGACAGGAAGAAGAACAGCAGGAGATGGAGGACGAAATGGATGCTCTGGTCGATCAAGATGCTCAAAAGTCTGCTGTCCCTGGCCTGCCCGGCATTCCTGGTCTTCCTCTTGGAGGTGTCCCAGGTCTTGGATCAAGCGTTCCACCTCCTCCTATCCCCGGTGTCGGTGCCAGCTCAGCCGCCCCTCCGCCGCCTCTACCATTCCCCTTGCCCGGACTTAACGGTGGTCCGCCGCCTCCGCCTCTGCCTGGCCTGGATCCCAATAATCCCCCGGATCCAGCTCAGCTGCTCGAGCTTATGAAGAAGGCCGGTGTGCCTCTACCACCTCCGGGAGCACTACCTCCTGGTCTTATACCACCCCCCGGCAGCATGCCCCCGCCGCCCGGGAACTTTTCTATGCCGGTTCCGCCGCCTCTTATGCCCGGACTAGATGCTGAGAAGGCAGAGAGTCTTAGACGAAGGGCTCCTTTGCCGAGTCAAGAAGAGAGTCTGCGTCACGAACAACGACAGGGGAAATACACGAGAGCGAGGTAGGGGATATGCCATGATTTCAATATCGATAGTTCGATACCCCTTTGGCGTTGGTGGCTTCAAAAGACCATGGCTTGCTACGACCAAACCGATACAGTCTTATATTTGACGTGAAAAGAAAGTCAAAACGTGTGGGCTTCAATACATCAGTGTAATATCATATCAATCGAAGAAGTTTTTGAATACACCTTGACACCTTCAAATTTAGGAGGAAGATGCACTTGCTGAATGACTCACGCATGGCTCTAGATTCTAGATTCTCAACTGCAGAATAAATGTGACGCCCTGTCGTATGCAGCCGTATAAGTCATATCTTTGCTTGGAGCCGACCATTTAGGTATGTCTTGTGCTCCTTCATATCCCATATGCGAATCCCAACTTCCATTTCCTAGTATACAGCATAATTGATCTCAAGATTTGCCTCTTTACTTCTTCGGGAAAGCCTTTTGCTTGTCCGCAAAGTCGCGGATGACCAGAGCACAGGTGTGGTCGGTACACAGACGACGTCTGCGCTGAGGAGGCAGCTTGGTAGCGAACTCGAGACCACTTGCACGCTCGACAGCCTCAAGCGGCACCTCGAAGTCCGTAATGGGCTTGGAGTTGGAGATAGGCGCGTTGGGGAGCACAAAAGCGCCCAGTGCAACGTTTCCACCAACACGACCGTCCTCGGCAAAGATAACCTTGTAAAAGTGCGTGGGCACAGCGACAGAGGGCGGGCTGCCGATCATCTCGTACTTGACATACCACTTGCCGTCGGCCTCCTTCTTGGGCAGATAGAGAGGGCCGGTGACAATGCGGACAGAGGGGTACTTGACGGTCAGGCGTCGGCAAAAGTCCTCAAAGTGCGCCCAGTAGTCACGGTTGAAGCCATCGCCGACCTGGGGGCACATGTTTGTGAGGTAAAAGGTATCGTCCATGGCCTTCTGAGACCACTTGCAGTCGGCAGCAGGAACCTGGTGGCCACGGTCGTAGCCACTGCGGTAGTAGTCCTTGAGCAGAGCTCTGAACTTTTGAGGGACAGAGTCATCCTCGACAAAGTTGCTGTGCTTTCGGTCTCCCTCTCGTATGGCAAGGGACGCAGGAGTGATGTGCTCGACTACCCAATGGGGGTTTCGCAGACGGCGATCGTAAGAGGAAACAAGGCCGGAGCGGTTGGCGACGTCGGCGACGGGGCCAGGGAAGCCATATTCGAAGAGCCCGGCAGGGTTGACGATCGCATTCGCGTCGAGGGGGGTGTTGGGAGGAGGAGCGGCGGCTGGAGGGCCAAAGACTTGAGCGGGAGGAATTGAGGGAGAGGCGGTGGGAGCAGGAAGGGCGGCGAAGGAGTTCGAGGTTGTCGGAGGAGGAGTAGCTAGAGTATTGGTCTCTTCGACGCGTTTGCCGCCTCGGAGAGAGTAGACGGCGGCTGTGATAGCGGCGCCGCCTCCTGCGCCGAGGCAGGCCATTGTAGCGAGCGTGGTCTTGGACATGGTGAGCGATCCCTGGAGCTGTGAGGGAAAAGAATGAGAATAGAGCCTATCTTAGTGAGAGAAAGACTTGATATGATGATGTTTTGGTTACTAGTAAAAGGATCACGCGCAACCAAATGCCCAATGGTGTTAGGTGAGAGTGCCCCGTGATATGGATCTTGGGACAGCTTCGGGACCCGTCGAAATTTTGGAGATCGGAACGTGGGGGAGAGGACCGGTGTTTTCCCGCCTTTGTGTTATCGTTTCATTATCAGTGGAGTTTAGGGGTCTTTTCAGTAGGGGAGTATTTGACGTCACGTCCCGTGCAGTTATCACGATGAAGATCGAGTTATGCACATTAGTTATTAGTTTAATTCAATAATACAAAAGGACTGCAGTAACTCAGCTTGAATTAAACAAATATTTTAAAAATCGCAAGAACCTTGGATTCCTCAGATTTACTACAGTCGCTGAAGCTATGCCAAATATATGCAGTAGTGCATTGGAGCTACCCTAAGTGCCTGGGTTGTTGAGTCCGAGTCTGCGACATTAATGGCTAATATCGTGGTTATTTCATTGCCATGTGTTAAATAAGTTGAAGTCGCTTAGGTTGCCGATTGGATTATGCCCATTAAATCTGCAGGAAACTCGGAAAGCAGGTGGCCGTTGTGTTACAACGGTGCATGAACGAGCAGTTACTCGATACCGCAACCGATTTATACCTTGTTGGTCTCCTTCTTGAACACCACAGATATAAACCACCTGATCAGTGATTTCGATCCCATAATTGACTCCTGAAGAGATGGATGTTTGCGGAACAGTTATCCATCAATATACGACTCGGTAGGGGTGACAAACTTAAAAAACCTATTTGTCGCGCAAACCGCATATATGCACCTTGATGGATATTCCTTGTTCTTATATGCTGCGAGTTAGAAGTTAACTGCATGTGACAAAGACAAAGGCTATGCACAGCATCTATACCATCCATACAAAGCACAGCCTATTTAGGTACATCCCACTTCAGGCCTTGACCAACACCATCACAATGTGAATAGCTGCTCAAGTCACCACCCACGGCATGAGATAGCATTTCCCAATCACAAATACGAAACTATTCGTAAACGCTGCAGGCGGTCAAGGAAACGTCGTGTCATGGCTCCTCCAATGGCGGGCAGAAGCTGAGACGTGAGAACCTTGAGGGACAGTCTCTTCCAGTCTCTTCCAGTCATAACCCCCATCCTCCCCATAAGGGTCTACCAAAAGACTCTTAAAGGCCGGCACCCAATGTTAGCGCTGCGATTCTTTGTCTCCTGATTGAGGCAGTACCTATCTAGACTTACAGCAGGTAGGTAGACTTCTCCCGGAAAGAGGTTCCCGCGACCAGGGTCTTTACTACTAAAGCTTCCATGATCATCTAGGTATTCGACATGATTCATGCATTGCCCATCAGCCTCACCTTTTTTCAACTTCACCATTGATTCACTTTCTTCTTTGTCCCTTCTCCTTTGTCATTTCATCACAAAGTCCATTGTCGTCCTTTACTACCGTAGTCATCGACACGACTCGAGTATAAAAGGTCCCCCGCTTCGCGCTGCGCTAGAGAGCATCGACCTTCCTTGCTCGTTCGCTACGTCAGACCCTGGCCAAAAAGATCGACACCACTCGCTCATTCTCTTCGCAACCTCTGCGCTCAAGGCTTGATACCGTTC
This sequence comes from Fusarium sp. NRRL 66739, assembly GCA_021655895.1. NCBI lineage: Eukaryota > Fungi > Ascomycota > Sordariomycetes > Hypocreales > Nectriaceae > Fusarium > Fusarium sp. NRRL 66739. The sequence goes on from JAJJWO010000119.1 coordinate 127,162, forward strand.
GAATCTCTACTCTCAGACACGCCAACCCAAAGAATCCCTTGCGAAGCGTATATTCACGTATAGCACAGAAAGACGACACACCTCGTCAGCATGGCCACGTCCGTGGCGCCGAGTCGCATCGACAATGATACCCGCGGTTGGATCATGTGTGTTGTCAGCGGCATTGGTGAGTTTGACATTCGAGACAAGGTCGCATTCGCGAGTCACAGCAGCTAACCACCATTTTCAGCTTGTGTCATTGGCGCTTCTATCGTCTGCGTCGATGTAATAGTTCGCATGTTTCCCGGAAAGAGAAAATTTCGTATCCAGGACAGCAATGTCTTTCTGGCATGCTCACTGAGCTTGAGTTTTGGTGTCATGGTACTGTCATTACGAGCTCCATATCTTTGCCCTGTCTTGGCTAATCATCTCATAGCTCTTTTCCGCGCTGTATAGTATGCTGCCCGAGTCCAAGGAGTATTTTGAGGATGCCGAGTGGTCTAAGCAAGCCGCCGGCCTTGTCATGATGGCCTGCTTCGTTGGTGGTTTCATCGGTATTCAGGGCATTTCGCGATTGCTTCACCAGTTTATGCCCACTCATGTAGTTGAATGCGACCATTCACATGACGAAGCTGCGAACAAAGACGACTCATGCCAGCACAGCAGGAGACAGTCTAGAGCGAGCCGCGCCCGTCGTCGATCCTCTCATCCTGCACCACCTCAAGCTCCCGTCGACAAGACATTGACAAATGGTCACCCACAGCCCATTGCCACCGAGTCTACTCCGCTTCTGGAGACTACCTTGGATAGCACATCAAAGCCTCTCAAACGACATGCATCCTCCCGCGGCGACGACATGCGACGACCTCCCAGTCCAGTTCGAAGCCGTACCACTACTGGCCATACTGACGCTCTTTCTGAGAGGAGGAAATCCATGCGAGAGGTTCAGAAGCGCGTCATGTCCTTTGTACAAGATACGAAGTGCAACTGCGACGAGCTGAATTCTTGCTATGGATTCACAGATCCATGCGGTCAGGAGTGTTTCAAGCATCTGAACAATCGCGCCAGTCTACCTAGTAGACCTGGCCGACAAGCTCAAATTCTTCGCACCACCACGGGATCATTCCTGGGCCGCGGACGCGAGCATACCCACGACTTGAACGACCACCATCACGACCATGAACACGATGATTCCGTCGAACCACTTGTCAGCCCAACATATCGAACCAGCAGGGCTAAGTCGCGCGAACCAATCGACCCTGTAGTCCCAGAAGAGGCTTCTGAGCATGACGAGTCGTGCTCGTCCGCCCCAGACGAAGACGATGTTGAGGCACAACATCACCATCACGTCCCAACCAATGCATTTCTATCCATTGGTCTCCAAACTTCTATCGCTATCGCGTTACACAAGTTTCCCGAAGGCTTCATCACATACGCCACCAACCATGTGAACCCATCCTTGGGCTTCAACGTCTTTATGGCGCTTTTCGTACATAATATCACCGAAGGCTTCGCAATGTGCCTGCCTCTCTACATGGCCCTGGGCTCTCGCTGGAAAGCCATGGCTTGGTCAGCGTTCCTAGGTGGTCTTTCTCAACCTATTGGCGCCGGAATCGCTGCATTGTGGTTCAAGCTCGCTGATCGAACAAACATGCAGCCCAATTCTGTGGCATACGCCTGCCTCTTTGCCATCACATCAGGCATAATGGTCAGTGTGGCTTTGCAGCTGTTTGTCGAGAGCCTGAGCCTCAATCACAGCCGTAATCTGTGCATCTTCTTTGGTTTCCTTGGCATGGCACTACTAGGATTTAGCAATGCGCTGGTAGGCTCTCACTAAAGTCTCCAAACCCGTGAGATATATACTTAGCAAGCGCATTCGTAACCGTCAACGGCATGGGAACTGTCTTCATTCATCGTTTGCTTTCTATTGCTTATTTACTCTTCTGCGCGGTGTTGGGTACGGTTGTAGCTCGACTTTGGGGTTTATTGGTTGCGGGAAACAAAATGGTATTGGGTCAAGGCATTCGGTTGTAGAAGGGAACGGGCATCAATCATACGCAGGTATCAAATCATACCATATTAAGCAACTCCGTTGTTATTCCGTAAAAATCATTCCCTTGCTTTTGAGACATGCTTTCATTTACATCGTGACGGTACACATCGTCTTCCTCTTAAATTAGGGATCATCCATCAAGGCCTCGCGGCCGGGTATCTAATTACTTTTCGGGTCCAACATCGCAACAAGAACGCCATTCCATTTTCCACAGATTTTGTCTTTAGAAAGCGCCCAGAGCCGGATCAATAAGCGGATCCTGGCCCGATGGCTCGCGTGCTAGCAAGAGTATGTTGGCCTCGTCTTCTGGCCAGTCATCATGAGGAGGGTCGTATTCCATCGAGGCAGCAAATATGTCATCTCCTGGCATAGTGCCAGGCCAAGTAGGCGTGTTAGGAAAGCTACCGCCAAAGAAAACCTGACTGGGGTCAAGTTGGTCCCCAGATAGAAGCAGTCCTGGGTCTGTATCGGGTCCATGGAACAACTCGACGTGGACGTCACGGTCGTGGTAGCGAATGAAGGCTTCATGACAGTGAGGACAAGAAATGGTCCGCTCTGCCTGGCTGGCGGCTCCAGAAAGCTCATCAATAAGGTTGACTTCTTGAGACGACCCCGGCTTGGAGAGCTTAGGACGTTCTTGGCCAAGATGCTTGTAGCGGATATGGTCCTCCAACCGACCCTTGGTGCTGAACTTGTCACCACAGCCCTGATCATTTGTCCAGCCGTCCAGGTTTGCAATGCTGAGATCGACCTGGCCACAGATAAAGCGGAAGCCTTCGTGTGCCGTGCGGATATGGGCGTTAAGGTTGGATTTCTTGGTGAATTTCTTGATGCACCCATCATAGGGACATAAGATATTCTTCCGATCTTCAACGGACTGACCAGAATGATGCATCTCCACATGTTTCTCTAGTTCCCATCGGGAGCCTGACTTGAAGTCGCAGAAGATGCAGTTCTGGTGCTCCTGGCGGACATGTGCTTGAAGTAACACCTCGGTGGTAAACCCTACGGGCTGTTCGGTGCCGTCAGGCATTTTCTTTGGAACACACTCGCCACACCAGAACTTCGCTTCGCCATGATCTTTCTCGCGGTGTCGCTTCAGGGCCGCTTTGGAGTCAAATGCCTGCATGCACCCTGCCTCGGGGCATTGAAGCGCAGGCAAGCCCTGATGATCCTTGCGAATGTGCTTGCTCAAAGTCTCCTTCTTTCTGAAGCTCTGGCCACAGTCTTGACAGCGGAACCTCTCCTCGCCTTCGTGGACAGCTTGATGGCGCTTTAGACGGGTACCAGTGACGAAGCTCTTGCCGCAGCCCTCCTTTGGGCAGACATGTTTCCGTTCGAGGGTGTGAACCGCTTTGATGTGCTGCTTTAGGTGTTTGTCCTCAATGTAGTCCTTGTCACAGCTATCATAAGGGCATTTGAATGGTCGAGAATTGGTGTGAGAATTGAGGTGATCTCGTAATCTGGCGGGTCGATTGAAGGTTTTGAGGCAACCATCATAAGGACAAGAAAGGGTCTTGAGATCTGAAGGGAACTTGGCTCGAGGGGTTGTGGCAGCGGTGTTGACGGTCTGGGGCGAGTCGGGTTCGTGGGGAGAATATGGAGTATGAGAACTTGTTATGTCGTCCTCGGCATCGTCTACGTCTGAGTTTAAGAGGCTAGTTAGCAGAGGCATCAAGAGAGCTTGTGCTTGGTGAGAATCATACATAAATCGTCAGGATCGTCGAGATGAAGCTTCTTCACCGCTGGCATCTCAAGAGCCGCCTCAGCAGCATTTCGTTTACTCATGATGCTGTCATGCTGAGGGTGCCTTGGATTGTCGAGGTCAAGCTGAGCTTGGAAGTGGCAGAATTTACATGAATTTAAGGCGGTGTCCTTGAATTTTTGTGGTGGGGGACGACATACATTGACAGGGATTAGAAGCAAGCGCGGCCCACTCTTGCTGATGTTCCTGCTTGAAGCGCGCCGGATAAACCCCGGTCAGACTAGGTTTTACTTCCATCTCCTAGAACTTTTTTACGAGGCTGGACTGGTTGTTTCCAAAATAACCCATCGCGAAGAAAACTCTCGATCACGACTCTCTCGTTATTTTAGCATCTACATTCGATATCAAACACCATGTCTGACTTTGGCGATGACGATGTTGGCGCTGGCGGGTAAGTTGTCTTGCGATGCTATCACGGCGCACGCGATTCTAACTGCTAGGCAGCGACGAGCCCATGTACGAGGACGAGGAGGTCACTGAGTTCTACGACCCCGAGGTTCTCGAGGACGAGGATGGCGAACAGCAACAAAACGGAGATGACCAGGACAACGTTGTCATTTCCGGCGACCCTTCTGCCGCTGCGAACGCGCTCAAAGGCGGCGACAAGCTGCTCAAAGACAAAAAGATCCCCGAGGACGAGCGAACCACGACGCCCTACATGACCAAGTACGAGAGGGCGCGCATCCTCGGCACACGCGCTCTGCAGATCAGGTTCGCATCATCTCGACAAAGACAAGACAACGAACGCGAAAGGGCTAACTGGGAACAGCATGAATGCGCCTGTGCTTGTTGACCTCGAGGGTGAGACGGATCCCCTCCAGATCGCGATCAAGGAGATGCGGGAAAAGAAGATTCCCTTGATCGTGCGGCGATACATGCCTGACGGCTAGTAAGTAGTAACATTTATTCGGGCGACCTCTTTGATGGCTCGGCTAACGCGTGTGGTACAGCTATGAGGACTGGACCTGCGAGGAACTGCTGCAGTAAGCGAGAAAGGGATTGGCACGAAGCGAAACATCCGATTACCACGAGGCGTATATACCCATGCGACCCTCCTTAGACCACAATCGAGCTGGGACGTCGTGTGCTCTCTTCTGGCTTGGCACCTTGAGTAGTGTATCAGGAGGTCAATTAATTATGTACAAGCGCGGCGTTTGAGATTGGTTTACACAGGATCTAGACAAAAAACATGAAGGAAATCACGTTACTTCTGTGTCTGGGTGCACGAGAGTGTGGATTGACTCTGGCGAGGTCGTTGATGAAGACGGACTGGATATTTCCTGCGATACCGTTGACGGAGGCTGTAACGTCACATCACGTCCAGCGTGGACCTGTCCGGCAAAGCCACGCGCGAATGATGTCAAGCGAGAACAGCGCTCTGGGCATCATGGCTTGGTCTGTTTGTGTTTCTCTGAAACAACGGCGCGAGACATGACGGCATGCCCTGATTGCGGGCGGCTTGTGGGCACATTTTGATGCGCAACAACTCTGGTCTCTTTACTACGTATATACGTCAGAAGGTTTGATAGACGGCCAATCCAAGCAAGGGAGCAATTCCTCATACCATGCAGTTTCGATTTGATAGACGTCGGTCAATTTCCAACGCAAGGCGGACCCTGTGGCTTGTTGCACATTAGAAGGTCGCGATGAGCCGGGCTCACGAGTAAACGAGTTGTCCAACCATATTCCAGCCTCCGGCGTTATGCCACCTCGATCCGGAAACAGGTTAACGCTGAGCCGTGACAGCCGTAGCTTTGCAGATCATGCAAGTAAAGTTTCGGACAATCCCACTCAGCTGAGGCTTTTGCGTAGGCGTTCAAAAAGGGCAATTCGAGTTGTTGAGTTGCATGTAGATGACAGAACGATCTTCATCTTCAGTGGGGGCTGATATATCGACATGACGTCGGCGGAGGTTTCTTAAAGTGATCCGAATTAAACGATGAAGGGTTCCCGACTAATCACATGAGTTGCATACTACGTAAGACGGAAGTAGACGAGACCGGTGAAGTTTGCTGTTTGTAAGTTTGTTATAAAGAGGTTGGTTGCACTTGTGTTGCACACCAAGGTGGTTGGTATATTTGCAGCAACCAACAACCAAAGACTACCTATATCTACCTACCTATCTGTTAGCAGCAACTCCAACCTCTGCTGAGAATCTCTCTGATTCATATCTCTTTATTACATCTCAGACATACGCTTTGAGCATCTATTACTTTGCCAACATCAGACGAGAAATACGCAGCAATGAAGTACTCTGTTGCCATCACAGCCATCCTTAGTGCCATGGGCATGACATCTCCCATTCAAAAACGCGAAATCGGAGGTGTAAGTCCATCATTTTATTTATACTTGTGCTTTTTGCCTCATTAATCGCAATACTGACCTTTTCATCTGTAGGTATTGATATGCACAGGCGCCAACGCTACAGGCACCTGCAACTACAAGGTGTACGAGCTCGAGAAGTGCCATCAACTCCCCAAGCCGTTCTATCAAAATACCAGCACCTTTGCTCCCGATGGTGAAGCCTTCGACTGTTTTCCACGTACCACTGGATGCAACGATACTTGCAAGAGTCCAACGGGCTGCACATTCGGTGCCGTGGACTTTAACTACGAAAACAAGTTCAACTTGACTGCCATCGGGTGGAATACTCTGATTAGCAGTTTTGACTGCTCACTCAAGAAGCCTTGATCGTTACGCTCGTGAGAAAAGAAGAACCCCGAACGAGGGCCTGAGACATCTACCGAACTTTAGGCACTACCCAAGTTCAGGTACAAAGAGAGACATAAGTAGGTACTTGGGTATTTTGGGCGAGACATGCCCCAAGTACTCGATTGTTTGCTGCAAGCAACAAATTCATGACTGATGGTTAATGCGGAGTTTATTGGAGACACACACACTCGGCAGTCATTCCCCGGCATATGTAATGGGTGAGGGACGGAGCATGGGCAAAAACACCGAGCAAATGGAGTTTCTTGGGCGCAATGATAACAGCGATGATCTCATTTATCTCTTGGGCATGGACGGATTCATTGGAGGACGAGCCGTTGAGACACGGGGGGTTTTCCGGACTCCGGGGCGGGGAAACACTGTAAATCGGGGAGATAATTCGGCATTCGTCATGTTAAATGGGGCATCCGGGTACCGATGGTGGGGTAAAGGCGAAAGCTATCCCCCGGTTCTCTCTTAAGGTTGACTGGAAGCTTCCCCTCCTTGGGACTAGTAGGCTTGGATTGGACTATTTCATAGTAAACCACCTCTTCCTCTCTGCGTCTTTGACCTGTTCTTTTCTTCATCCCTATACCCCCAATTGATTCTGTTGTACCTGTGTCTTTCCATCCATAACGCCCATCATGGCCTTCACCACCAACGCTACCATCAACAGCTTCGGAGGACGCTTCCTCAAGCTCACCCACAACTCCTCCGTCACTGGAACGCCCATGAACGCAACCCTCTACCTCCCTCCCACCGCCTCCTCCTCCAAGCCCGCGCCCCTCCTCATCTACCTCTCTGGCCTCACATGCACCCCCGACAACGTCACAGAGAAGGGCTTCCTCCACGCCCACGCCTCCAAGCTCGGCCTCGCCCTGCTCTACCCTGACACCTCCCCCCGCGGCCTCGAGCTGCCCGGCGAGCACGACGCCTACGACTTTGGCAGCGGCGCTGGCTTCTACATCGACGCCAAGAAGGACCCCTACAGCAAGCACTACAACATGGAGACCTACATCTCCAAGGAGCTGCCCGACCTCGTCTTCAACGAGTTCAAGGAGGTTGATTCGTCCCGCGTCTCCATCTCCGGTCACTCCATGGGCGGTCACGGCGCCCTCACCCTCTTCCTCAAGAACCCCGGCAAGTACAAGAGCGTCAGCGCCTGGGCCCCCATCTCCAACCCTTCTCAGTGCCCCTGGGGCGACAAGGCCTTCAAGGGCTACCTCGGCGAGGACAAGGAGGAGTGGAAGAAGCACGATGCTACTGAGCTCATCAAGAGCTGGAAGGGCACTTTGCCCGCCCTCATTGACGTGGTAAGTTATGACCCAAGCCAAGACTTGTGGATAGAGAAGACTAACACACGTATCAGGGCACCGGCGACAACTTCTACAAGCAGGGCCAGCTTCTCCCCGAGAACCTCGAGAAGGTTGTCAAGGACAACAACATTGACGGCGTGACCGTCCGCTACCAGGATGTAAGTCAACTCTTCAGATACTCACTCAAACCGCACTCATACTAACTCACATCTGCAGGGCTATGACCACTCCTACTTCTTCATCTCCACCTTTGGCGAGGACCACGTCAAGCACGCCGCCAAGGCCCTGGGCCTTTTGTGACTCCCACGCTGTGCGCTGTGAAAAGGTGAAAACCGACAAGCAGTTAGTTCTTTGACAGTCGGTCGGGTTTATTTACAGCGCCATCTTGAGAAAGAAAAAGAAAAGGAAAAATTGCAGCTCGTACACAAACACGGGTGTATAAAGTATGCTCACGAGTAGCAAAAGGCTCTCGGTGATGTTGGCCATGACGACATATGGCATTGGATTCTAGCTGACAAGGAGGCGTAAATCCTCCGACTCAAAGAACCTAAAAGTAAAGGAAAAAAGCAAGTTAAATAGTAATGTCCTGGTACGATTCACTCAATATTCGCTGAATATGAAATGTGATTTGTCTTGCGCTCATATGTGAAAAGAAAACGCCGCCAAGATGTGTGCTCAAAGGTATATGATGCGAACCCATAGACAAGACACCTCCAGGTGGTATAACCCGTCAACGATACTCCGTTCCAGAAAACCCAATGCTCTTAGCCCATAGGACGACGCCGCTCTTGAAACATTCAACTAATCCTTCGCTCCAACTCTGGACTTATTCCCTCCTTTTCAAGCTTTGCCTGCATCTCGGCGTCCACCTCCCGGCGGAGACGCATATACGCCAATTTTTCAAAACGACTGAGGCTCTTCCACCAGTGCTGGCCCGCTTCATGCTCGGCGATGCGTTCTAGAAGGTCAGCCGTCCTAAGACGGACCTCACGGTCTTTGTGAAACAGGCCGAGGGCAAGATAGAACAGTCCGGCATGCGACTCGGGGGCTACGCTGAGGAGTAGGCAGACTTCGTCATATGTATGGACGTGCTTGGAGATGGTGAGGTAGATATCTCTGCTCTGCGCAGGCGACAGGCGCTGCATTCGCAGGCGATCGTGAAGATGGGCCAGGTCGAGACCTTTCAGAGGCCTGATGGTGTAGATCTGTGCCAAGTCCTGCGCAATATTAGCTCCAAGTTGCACTTGGGCTCGATATGAATATTCTTACCTGGATGAAGCTGTAATAACTTCGGGTATTGCGCCATCCTTCGATTCGCGTCACGTTACCGGCGAGCTCCTTATTCCTAGCCGTATCATCCGCCCAGACATACCCATGGCCGTTGGCGCCCGGTGGCATCAAGTCTTGATCTTCACCTCCAATGTACAAGGCACTGGCTCCATACACGCCCTCCTCGAATTTAGCCGCAATTTGAGTAAACTTTGCAACCCAGTTGCGCCATTTTGCTCGGATCACACGCTCGCCGTGCCTTGCTGCAATGCTCCTCAGGACATCAGCCACAAAGGCATTGTCTCCGGTGTAATCCTGGGTCGTACTACTCGTACCGCTTGCTATGGTTGCAAAGGCTGCATTCTGTTGCTGGAAGTACAGCAGGCCCTCTGTGACCGGAGCAGGGTCAATCTTTGTACTGATCTTGACCCTACCGCTGGGAAGATCGCACAAGACATCCCACCATTCAGGGTGATGCTCAAAGGTCGGGTTTGTTACACCAGCGATAAATCCGGGCACGTTGAGCAAGTCGTCAATCTTGGTCAGGTCGGTGTACGGGAAAGCATGTCGTGTAAACCCACGAAGGATACCGCCCGAGGCCAGAGCACACGCGGCCAAGACAGCTTCAGCGACTTCACCCGAGGGCATGTTGTACCCTAGGAAGATGATTCTCTTTTGTGTCAACAGCGCGTTTGCCAGCACAATGATGGGGTGCGTGTTGGATCCATTCGTGGTGAGATGGGGGTGCAGCGCAAAGGGCTGAGGTGATTTCTGATGAGAATCTGAAAAGTTTTGAATGAGTTTAATGAGTGAAAAGTCACCGACGGTTTCGGGCATGACGGCAACAGGCACTTTGATAGGGATGGGTATGCCCTTGTACATGACCTTGCTCTCAAACTCATGCGTGTCGCGGGGAACTGAGTAAATCGACTGGCCGCCCTCGACATGGGCCTTTGTGCCAGCCCTTGATATGCCAGTACTGACCTTTGTCGGGCTCCTTGCTGCGTCTAATGATTGATCTGCTGCTTCTTCACGCTGGTCTTCGGCTATCCGCATCTGAATCATGCGTTCGAACTTTTCCACAAAAAGATCCCTGTTGTCGCTTGCTTGTAGCAAGTGCCGTTCAAGAAGGCTGAGTTTAGGCATAAGGGACAGGTCCATGGCGTTGACTGAGTCGTATAGCATGGCCAATGTCTCTGGGACAGGCGCTTTAAAGTACTCCTCCAGAGCTAGTAAGAGGAGTGGCTGAGAGGCGGTTAGTAGGCGCGCGGACACATGAGTTGTGAGGAAAGGCTACTTGCCTTGTATATATGCAGGAAGGGATGCCGTGTGCATATAGCCATGGCCTTGACAATGGCCCCTCGCTTGACCGACTTGTCATGTTTGGTGTTGACTAGATTGAGCACATAAATTAGAGGAGGGCCCTCTCCGCCCTCAGGTTCACTATCCGTAGACTCATCACCGTCTTCGTCATCTTCGTCGTCGTCTAGTTCGTCCTCTGGTAGATCCTCTTCGGGTTCCCCATCATCGTCTACTATACCGGCCGCCTTGTCACGCCGTCTTTTACGCCTCTTTTTCCGCTCCTCCTTGGCTTTGCGCTCTTCGTCCTCCTCTTCTTGACTAGTGTCCTTGTGTAAAAAGAAGATGGTCCAGTCCTGGTTTCGAGCGTGGGCTTGATCCGGCAACATGAGTTCAGCCAGCATATTCTCGTCTCCTGTAATCGCAACTGGGTACTGGTGCTCCATGACGGGACCTCGATCGATATCGAAGGATGCGACGAGGATGTATTCGACATGGTTCTCTGTAGACCCTCGTGGGTACTGCGAGCGAAGCTTTCTCGAGGGTCGTGCATGAGGGTTGGCTCTTCGAGGAGGCGAGAGGGACGAATGCTGAGAGGAGAGACCGGTCGAGGGAGTCTTTGTTTGAGAGTTTGGGTCGGAAATGCGATCGCCTTCGAGGCCAGGAGGGAGCGGCGACCTCGATGGCGGCGGAGAGGCCTGTGACATTTGCGATTCGGGGCGCGAAGAGTGAAACGAGGCCAGCGAGGTACGTCGGTTGGGCAATGACCCATTGGAGTAATTGCTATGGCTATGCTTATGACCGTGGGAGTTGGTGCTGTTGCTAGCTGTCTTTGTCAAAAACGGCAGCGTTGACTGGAATGAAGACGCCATGATGAAGACGGAGGCTGCAGCAGCAGCTGTAGCCTGTAGTTAGTCGTAGGACAGGGCCGAAGACGGGGCTCCGAGACACGAAACACGAGACACAGCTTCCTTCCACTGCAACTGCAACTGGAACCCTGTAACAGTTACAGAACAGCCCTCGTAGGCTCCGGATCGGGTGATGTTGCGGTTCGACTCGGGAGGTCCGACAAGTTACGGTTGAAGGATGCGGTGTAATGCGCTGTGGGATCGACGCCTGTTCCACTTTGAGCGTCACCCAATTCAATTCTCCTTGATCGAACGCAGTAGATAGTAGTAGCACTGCTTTACGCACACTCAGATGCTACAAGTAACGCGAACTGATTTAGAGAACGAGTTGTAACTGAGACATGATACGCCACAAGTGGGCGCAACTTGCGCAACGAGGCTTGAACTTTCCAGTGGGGGTAGCGTTGAACCAACTGATTTTAAGTTGATTAAAGTTGGAGTCGCAGCTTCACAGTTGATGTACTAAAGCAATTGACGTTGGTAGTTGAGAGAGATTGTGTTAAAGAGTCAACAACTGCTTCTATCATACCCACAAGATCGGGTCGGGTCCAGCCTTTTCCCCCCTCAATCCCCTCCCCCGTTCAGCCTCTTAGCCCCTGAAAACGGAGATTGCTTAAGAGCTTGCCCAATACTGGTTTCGTTCGGATCTAATTTTCACTGTGACGGTGTGACCCAAGAAATGAGCTCGCCATTGGATCCCTACTAAGAAACACTGGGCGTTCTTGGAGCATCAAAAAGTGTCCTGGAAAGATACCCTCAACCATTGATATCTAATCTCCACTAAGAAAAAGGGTCGTTCTCATCCCCTGAATCGCAACTTTCAGCTTGTGGTTGGGCCACCCCTTGCCCGTTAGCGCCATGCAAGCGCCATGATTTGAATCTTGGCTTTTTGCCTATCCTGTGGCGTAGCTGTGGCTCACCTGTGGCGGATGTCGCATTGCCCTGTGAACCGCTGTTTTGTTTACTTTGTCCAGACTCGTTGAATTGCATTACAACCTCATTTTCCCCGATTGAGAACAGCAATTGCCCATCACCATCCCACAAACACCTAACTCCTTTCACGCTACACCTCATATATCTCCCGCAGAATAATCCTCCAGATATTGCCTTTTTTCCCACGCCCTCTCGAAAACCTGTTTACTTTTACTTCTCCGCTCGTCCCAGCGGACCCACGTACGAGACAATGGTACATCCTCCATGACGAGCAATCCCTGGCAGTGACGCTCGTCCCAGCTAACACCGTCTTTTCAGTCTGTACCGGCCACATACAAACCTTCTCCTCTGGGCTATGGCTCTTCTCCCACTCGCAGCTCTCCCTTTCGCAGACCAGAATCCCCAGCATCTCCGTCACCTCTTCGACAAACCACAATCTCCCCATCTGGATCGCCCACAAAGAGCGGACTTCTTGGCTCGACATCGCGCTTCGCTAGACCGACCACTCCCACAAGTTCACAACATAGCTGGACCCCAAAGGCCAAGACACCAGTGAAGGACGACATGTCTTCATTGCCTTCAACACCTCCGCGATTGTCCCCGGCTCCTCGCACGCCAGTATCAAAGTCGCTTGGAAATGGCAACGCCCTATCACAGCTGCAGCCCACCCAGGTTCGAACATTGCGAGATGCTTTCCAGATCCTGGATCGAGACTGTGATGGTGTTGTGAACCGCGAAGATGTCACCGATATGCTCACTCAGCTAGGTATGAATCGCATCTCTATGAACAAGACAAGTGACTGACATTACAGAACAGGTCTGCCTTCCAACCCGGCCGATGTATCCAAGTTCTTCCCTCCATCCTCACCTCAAACCATTGGGATGGCGGCGTTCCTCAACTCACTCGCAGACGCACTAGCAGCACTCTCGCCCAGCGAAGAGCTGCTCTCCGCTTTCTCAGCCTTCGACGACGATGACAGCGGCCAGGTAGATCTGAACGAGTTACGCAGTGCTCTCCTCGAAACTGCGCCTGAGCCTGGCGAGAAGGCTTTGACTCCAAGTGAAGTGGATAAGATCATGAGCGGATTCACTGGACGAAGAGCCTTTAACCGCAACATGAACGCTCACCGGGGTGCCAAGAGGGGCGAAGTGTTTAGATACCAGGACTTTGTCAGTTCCATCATGGGCTCCAATAATGGATCAGATGGCCAGTCGAACGAGAATGGAGACTGATGACTTCTTTCTGGGATACGATATCTTTATGTAGCTTAATGATGGCGGGTTTTGTTATGAAAAAGGCAGGTTAGGTTCGGTTCATGGTTTGGGTAGCACTTGGGAACAGCATAGGTCATCGAATGAGAATTCTTTTATAAACTTCTAACCCTTTCCAAAGAGTAAAGAATGGCCGGCGAGGGTACTATCAAAGTGTTGACCAGTAACCCATACTGCAGCTAACGTATCTACAGTTATAAAAAGGTCCAGAAAATGGAGGGATCGAGGAAGAACGAACCAACTACAGAACAATGAGCACGAGGTCGGTTGCTATCCGCAGAGTCATCCCACACGACATCTGTGCCTCATAAAATCGCATGTCCAAGGCTGCTGGCAAAGCCGCTGAAGGGCTCTACGCAACATCACGAGTCCTTCTGTTTGCAAGTTTCCTTACCTTTAGAACAGTGCTTGCTTAACCCCCAGCGCATCCGGCAATTTCCCCCACTTTCCCGGCGTCTTGCTTCAGCTGATGGCATGCCCTGTTGTTTAGGGATATATACCTGTAACCAGCCCCAGATCCCTATAATATCAAGTACCCCTAGGTGTCTTGATAATCTTATTCAACACCTAAACAGGTATCAGCTCAAGTCTCTACAAATGTAACAAGAATCTCTTAGAGTGGAAGAGAAAGGATGGACCCATGGATGCTTCCTCAAGACGTAATGGCAATGAGAATGAGATCAAACGAAGCAATTGTCTCGACGTTCATTTCGCACAAGGTAAGACTCTGACAATAAAAAGATGCCCTGTCGTTCGTAGTCCACGTCGTTCACTTATCTGCTCGGCTACAGTCATTGTTAAAATAAAGATGGCAGTCTTGTGCCATGTCAACCAATAACAAACACTAATTTTGTTAACGGTTGTACGACTTCAAGTGTTTTCCGGTGTAAGTGGTACAGCATGTTGTAGATGTTCCAGTAGCACATGGCATATTCGTTACTCGAAAACTACTGTGTTTAAGAATAGATGATACATTGAATGTTGAACCACGAATAGGACATCACACTATTGGTATTGAATTATATACACTTTTATTATACCTGCCTTGTCCTGGTACACCACGTGCAGACGCAGACTGGATTCTCACAGTACGCGGGATATCAAGTTCGCAGAAAATGAACGGGCTGGAAAATGGCACGAGCTGCATGTGACAGGTATAAAAAAAAGCAATACGGGGAACCGTGGACGGTGATGATTTGCAGCCAAGCGAAACACGAGTCCCTTGAGAGTGCCGGGCTTAACTCACAGCCAACAGCCGGTTGACAAGCAGATAAGATGGCAAACCGTTGGGAGAGAGGCAAGGCTTTCCTTGTGAGGGCGCCTAGAACGGCCTGTGAGAGGGTGGTTCTGGTGGCTGGGGAGACGTTGTCAGGGTCCTAGAGGGGGAGCGGCCCCACTGAACCTTCTAGAATGACGTCTGGATAAGCGCAAGTCCTCGATATTAGGTTACCTCGATTTTTTAGCCTCCGCGGGCCGGGGCCTTGTTACCTGACTGACGGGCCGGGCACTAGAGCCTTGACGCGGGGACAGATTTCCCTGTCTGTCTCGTGGTTATTGACTGTAATTTTCACTTGGCTGGTGACATTCGGTTATTGTTTTGATGAGTAGCGGAGCATACCTACCTACCTACCTAGCTCTTAATCCAGGCTCTGGTTTCCAATGCTGTCATCACTATCATCGATAGACTCCAACCTCTCTTTTACCTGCGTTAAAGGGTACAACGCATAGACTAGGTACTATATTCACATCCACGATCTGTGTACACAACTGACAGACAGCCCCTGATTTCATCGCACCTGGTCCTTGCTTCATTGGCCTTTCTGGTCCGTGAACACTCCTGACCTTGTTCCGTGCCATAGTGGGGGTTGAAGAGCGTGGTGACCATGATGAGGTACAAGATGTTACTCGCACAACGGACAAACTGATCGTGTACTCCCAAGTCTCGGAGACCTTTAGCCGCAATGAGTCAAGTCACAAATATGTATATTCATCTTCCAACTAGGCTCCCTCACGCCTAGGTAGGCTTCCAGTTTGTAGCCAGTCAAGCGGCAACTCTGGAGACTTGCAGCCCAGCCTCTTGAAGAATAGTGACCCGATAGGCTGCGAGCTGGGACGGATTACCAGTCTAGGTAGGAGAGCAGGTAGATTTTGACCGTATTTCACACCTACCTTAGTTTTACATGCTGCGTTTGCCGTTCCGTTGAGCTGGGAAATGCCCTGGCTGATAAATCGGCCGGCCGTTGTCGCTTGTCACTCGTCACTGCCACAGCCCGGTTCGCTCATCTCATTAACAGCCAGCCAGCCCGTCTACAGTGGTGTACTAGTAATTGGGCCAAGCAAGGGTTATTTCTCCTTCATCATCTCTTCTTCTTCTTCCCTGCCCCCGACTTGTTTTCCTCTCGTCTGCCCGTGTCTTGTTTGCCTTCTCCCTCGGGGTTGTCTCGTCTCTACTACCTATTCCGACTCTCATCCTGACTCTCACCATCTCTCAGCCGTCCTCAACTCTCTGGCCTTTACCTTGACGGCCTAGTCAGGCATTGCATTCCCAACACACCTACGCCCGCCCCTTTTAGGCTCAGAGCCGCACGACGGGCTGTTCCCGGTGCCACTTTGGGGGAAGCGGCCCCGAAAAAAAATTCGGTTTTTTTCTTAACGCCCGTTTAGGGCATCGACTCGGGGCAGTAAAGTATCCGGCATAACCTTGTTACGGGGATTCTTGGGAATTCTTCCATCTGATCTGTATATCGGAACCTTCCTTTGGCCCAAATGAAGAACTTCTTTGGCAGCGGCAAGAAGCCAACTTCCTCATCTACTTCCCCCAGGAAAGTCGCCACTGGCCATTCAGCCTCTGAGGACCGTGATCGCGACCACGACATTGCTGAACCTTACTCGGAGCCTTCGTCGCCCGCAAGAGCAAAGTCGCCTTCAAAATCTTCAAAGCGATCATCTCGGCCCGCCTCCTACGCTGAGCCCAATAAGACCTCGCGCTCTTCGAGACTGCCCAGGCACTCTACCGACCCAGGCTACACCCATTCATCCTCTCGTCGGCCCAAGTACGAGCCCGATACGCACCCGCTCAATCTCCCGCCCGAAGAACGCAAGCGACTCTCCGCTCTCGCCGCAGCCATGACCGGTAACTCAATGGATGTCGACCGCGAGCCTGTCAATGGCGCCCGCCCAACTACTCCTCCCAACCCGAATCCTAACGCCCAAGCCAACTTTTCCGTCCCTATTCCCAACGGCTCCAGTCATGATGACGGCGCTCCCCCGCCTCCTCCTCACAAGTCCAACCCTTCCAGCCCGACACCCACGCCTGCCGAGGATGCTGAGTCCTATAAGGCTGCCGGCAACCGTTTCTTCAAGGAGAAGAACTATTACAAGGCCATCGAGCAGTACAGCAAAGGTATGCATTGCCACTCGCTATATGGCTTTTATTCTCTCAACTTTTTGAGCCTGCCTTAATGCACCTCAAAATGCTGACAATCAACCCCAGCTGTCGACCTGTTCCCCTTCTCTGCTACCTATCTAGGTAACCGAGCTGCTGCTTATATGTCTAACGGCCAATACGAGCATGCTCTTGAAGATTGCTCCAGGGCTGCCGACTATGATCCTCAGAATGCCAAAATTCTCCTTCGTTTGGCCCGTATCTACACCGGTCTGGGCCGACCAGAGGAAGCTATGACAACCTTCAACCGCATTGACCCCCCACCATCCGCCAAGGATATAGCCCCAGCTAAGGAAATGCTTCACCACATTCAGTCCGCCCGTGACATCCTTCAACAGGGGTCTGGATCTGGCATGTCTATGGTGCTCCACGCTCTTGACCTTGCCGAGCGCGGCCTTGGCCCTCGGGTCACCAAGCCTCGCAAGTGGCAGCTTATGCGCGGTGAGGCTTATCTCTTGATGGGACGAGAGAACTCTCTAGGAGAGGCGCAAAACATTGCCATGAATCTACTTCGACAGAACAACCAGGATCCTGAGGCTCTTGTTCTCCGTGGACGTGTGCTGTATGGCCAGGGCGAAAACGATAAGGCTATTCAGTGCTTCCGCATGGCTATCAACTGTGATCCTGATTTCCGTGATGCTGTCAAGTGGCTCAGGATTGTCCAGAGGCTCGATCGCATGAAAGAGGAAGGTAACGCCGATTTCAAGGCTGGTCGCCTACAGCCGGCCATTGAGAAGTACACGACTGCTTTGGATATCGACCCCTCCAACAAGAGCATGAACTCCAAGCTGTTGCAGAACCGCGCACAATGCAAGATTAAGCTCAAGCAGTACGACGATGCCATCGCTGACTGTGAACGGGCCATTAGCCTTGACCCTGGTTACACAAAGGCCCGCAAGACCAAGGCCAATGCGTTGGGTGGTGCAGAGAGGTGGGAGGATGCGGTCAAGGAATGGAAAGCGATCCAGGAGCTTGAGCCTGAAGACCGCAACATCCAGCGCGAGATCCGCAAGGCGGAGCTGGAGCTTAAGAAATCCCAACGAAAGGATTACTACAAGATCATTGGAGTCGAGAAGACGGCCACTGGTGACGAGATCAAGAAAGCATACCGAAAGATGGCTGTCAAGCTTCACCCTGACAAGAATCCCGGCGATCCCCATGCCGAGGAAAAGTTCAAGGACCTGCAGGAAGCTTATGAGACCTTGAGCGACCCTCAGTAAGACCCCCCTTCCCGAAACCTCGTTGTCAGCTAGATGAGCTGCTAACAACCTCATTAGGAAGCGTGCTAGTTATGATAACGGCGATGATCTCATCGATCCCAACGACATGTTCGGCGGTGGTGGCATGGGCGGAGGCATGGGTGGTATCGATCCCGAGATTCTCTTCAGCATGATGGGTCAGCAGGGCTTCGGAGGTGGCGGTGGTGGTTTCCGGTCCGCAGGAGGATTCCCTGGCGGCGGCGGCGGCGGCGCCAGCTTCAACTTTGGTGGTGACCCCAGACAGCGTGGAGGATACCCTGGCGGTTTCAACTTCTCATGACCAGCCGACGCTGATGATGACGACCTAGAGGAGAGTGAGGATGAAGATGCGGACTGGTTCGAAGAAGAGGATGATGACGACGAATATGCAGTACCCTCGGACGAGGAGGATGTTGGCCGACAAACCTTCACGAACAGGAAGTTCAGGGATAGTTTTGAAGAGCACCGAGAAGCCCATGATAGGCTAGTTGACACGGTACGTCAATACGGTACGCTCTTCCTGGCGGCAGCTGTCTTGCTCCCCTGGCAAGTGGTGGTCCTGGTCCTGGTCCTGGTTGGGTCTGCATATATATGCATGAGACACAATCCGTTCCGCGGCAAAAACAAGCCGCCGACGTTCTAGAACCTATCTCACATGCGAGGGGAACCCAAGCACGCATGCTACATATAACACACCATATTGTCGCGGCGTTTATTTCAGGGATAGAGAATGATGACAGGCGGGCATGGTTATAGAGAATGACAGGCTCGTCTCTTGCTTACTGGTAGGGTTCAGGGACCTGGGATACGGATGCGGACTCTTTAGATCGGTTCCTGAAAATTGTCTCATGCATACGTTGTCAGCTGTTGGCATAATAGAAACTTGTCCGCAAGCAAAAGTTCAATGCGTACTTTGTGACGTTGCTGTATCGAGACGCTAATGCTTTCCTTGTTTATACCCAAATCAATGCTTTTGACCTACATAAGGAACATATATGAAAACGTTGGTTTGGCCAGCAAATGATGTGTCCATAACGGTGATAGTGTATTCAATTGCGCGCATTGTATACGCTTAGGGTATCATAAAATCAAAGTCCCAAAAACAGCACCCGCGCGAAACATGCACTTAGCACGTTCAATCCCCCATCTTCCATAGCCGCCAATATACCCTCTCAGCTTGTGGCAGGCGTTGAAGACGATGTATTATTAGACGCAGTACCATTCTGCTGCTCACTGCTCCTCTTAGTAGGTGGCACACCCCCAGTGGCCTCGACGACCTGAACCACGTCGTCGCGCAGCTCAGGCATAGCGGTGGTGATATTCTCAGCGAGGATGTCGCGAAAGGTGCCGAAGGCGTTGAGCTTTCCGCGCATGAGCTGGTTGCCGCGACGTACGAGCTCGACGAACTCGCGCGTGTAAATGTCCGGGTTGCGGCCGTGCTCGACGTACTCGAGGAGCTCTGGGGGAACAGAGGGGAGGACGTGGGGAGGGGCCGCTGAGG
>JAJJWO010000120.1:0-10422 GCA_021655895.1 Fusarium sp. NRRL 66739
AATATAAGGCTTAAAATAGGCCTAAAAAGGTTATATAGCTAAAAAACCTCTTAAAATAGTTTAGTATAATTTATTATGTGAAAGAAAGATAACTACCTAAGAGAGATAAGACAGACAATTCAATTAATACACTCAATTCAGTTTAACAAAATACATATAGACTCCAGTTGGCAGCTTATCTATCTGTCTGCCTCTGTTAATAGCCCAAATAAACAGCTGTCTCATTGTTACATATAGTAAGGTTTTAGAGGTCTACTTAGTTGGGACACCTTGGGCCAATGTAACCAACCTGCTCGTTATAAGGATTCTTCTTATGTATTCAGTTCTCCGTGCATGTTCTAAGTTAACTATCAGCACTGTTCTTGATAAGTAGTAAGGAAGGGTCTTTCGATAATGCCGAAGTCATATCCGGTATTAACGTGGCTAATCCCTATCGAGGTCTGTGGATGTTTTCACCGCCTTTCGTAATAAGAAGAAAGTACAGATTAGCTGTGTCAAGGAATCGCCGGAAAGAAGTGGAGGATTGTTTAATTAATTGTATTTCTCTCTCCGTGGTTCCGCCTCCCACCTGGGTTTAGCTGAACCACGCTATGATAATCCTGGGAACGTCAATACTGCTGAAGTTAACTTCAAGCTTGATAGTTTGACATGATTGGCGAGGTTAGATATCGACGCTAAATCTCATATTTCTCATGCTAGTAACTAGGTAGTTTAAAGTTAAATATAGTAGTGACGCATTTTGGTGCCGTACTACCGAGAAACTTAAGATTAAAGACGCAAGGAATAAGTATATATAAACTGTGAGTTATACGTCGCGAGACATATAATATAAAATAATTATTACTCTTATTCTCTTCTAGCTACCTGAACAGTGGTCCTTTACGACTGTAGCTATGGCGAAATTTTCTATTTGCCTTTTGCTGCTTATAGCATTTACCGCTGTAAACGGTCAGTACTACTGCAATTACGGTACAAATCAAGACCCTTTAATCCGTTGTGCCAAAGTATGTTATCTATTGAAGCTGGTATGACTGAAACATCTGACGATAAGTATAGGGGCAGTATGTATATTGCGTGAGTTTTATCTAGGATTTATGCGTATTGGCAGAGTGATTTACAGCTTGACTTTTCTTTGCAGTGTGATCCTGTTCTTAACACCTAGGATCAGCCGTCTCAAAAACAAGACTTTCCTATCTTCCGCACGTGCGGAAATACAGGTGCACTTTGCAGAGTTAATGACCTTGTCGGGGTAAGTCTATCAGCTCTTGTATAAGGCTCTAAGCTCATACTAACTTCTTTGACTCAGTTTGCTGCTTGTGTAACTGAAAGTAAAACGCTTGTTTACATTGTTATCCGTACTAATTTATTACGACAAGTGTTAAACAACGCTTGGTATATGGTTAAGCACGGGACGTTTTACGATATAGCAGGACCATAGATTAATCGATGGATTTGTGCAGAGTAACGAAAGGCTCTTGTAGTATATAATTATCATTGCCGTTTCAGTTAAGGCTGACTGGCACTGCTTTCCTGTCGATAACAATCACTTTACTATTTTCTACCGGCCAAATCTAGTCTAAAAATTTCTTTATACTGCGTGGCACATACAGGTTTACACCAATACGAAGCATTTCTGAATCCCATACTTGGATCCAAAAGAGTATCGTTCACATACCGAGGAGACTCATGGAACATCGGCTGCACTAAGTTTCTACGACCGCAATGGTGATGATACCCAGCCTAAGAACCATCCATTGCTAGCCCTATATCCTCGAGCAAAGATATCATAGAGTGCCTGGCTGGACCGTTGCGGCGAGAATCAAACAACTGTTGCTTAAGAACCAGAGAAAGATGGTATGGGTAGCCAAGAACTAATTATAGTTTACTATCTCAGCCACCGAAGTGACGACTATTATGATAAATCATCTACTCACACGTAGCTCGAAAGCTTACTTTATGCACGAGTACTTGGAGAAGTACTTAATGATATAGAAACGAGCGTGCAAATAATAATGGGAAGTAGACTGCGGCGTCTGCCTCACCTAATGGTGTGTGCACGGGGTCTCAAGTCACGATATACTGTACTTAGCAAGAAAGATAATATTGAGGTGTATATGTAACAGCGGCAAGGGTTTCTTTGCACTATTGGCACTGTCTTGATGACTGGAACACAACGACTAATAATTGCATTTTTACGGTCTGTAGTCAGTGAGGTCGAGACCCTCGTTCCTGAAGTAGGTGAGCGTTTGAATGTGACTCATATTGTTTCCATCTACTACTGCCAAACTGTGTCCAGTGACTCGTCACTGGAGCGTAAATGCTCTGGACATGTAGAAATGAGTAGACGTGAGAGGTAAAGTCACAGCATAATATGAAACATATTGACAGTTGTTTTTCTGGCATCACGGCGGCATTAACAATGATAGTTGCGTTACTAAGAAGGCTTCGATGATGGCTGCCCAGCATAATATTTCAGCGGCAGCAGCATCAGCTTCAGCTGGCAAGCTTCAAGCCACCTAGTGCTGATACTGGATAGCTGTCAGACATGTGGCTGGCTGTGGACAGCTGCTCGAGGTACCAGACACATGATGAGAAGTATTGTGCATGATGGATATGCAACTTCATAAATATAAAGGTTCACCATAGTTTCCAACTTTAAACATCCTTTCTCATCTTTCAGAGGGCACCTTCATATATGACGAAACTTTTATATGCTGTGACGAGCAGCTATGATATACCGAATTGAGCATGAGAATAAGGTGACATATGCACCCCATCGTGGCATCATTAATAGCATCATGGGCAAGAGAGAACTCTGACATGATGAATTTTGCTCTATTTAATAGCACATGTCTACTACTCTAAGTTGTAGATTACTTGTTGTTTCCTGCTCTAGGTGTCCCGAATAGCTCTACTATCCGATAACGCGGAGATGAGGTATGAAAGTGAGTAATACCCTTGGCATATGCGTCGAAATTAGCACAATACTCTGGGCTATCGGCAAGAGCAGCCATAACACGCTCATGGATACGTATTCCTTCGTCAGCCAGTGTGCGCAGCGCCGTCACAACGTCAACCCCGTCTTTCTCAGCACGCATATCGATATAGTTGCCCTTTTCACCTGCCAACAGCTCCTTGTAGAAAGATATAACATCGTTGACCATGTTGGTAAAGGTGATAACGTCCGGAATAACCTGGACAAACTTGTCGAACCCACCCTTGGGTAGCTCTACATCCGAGGCGCGAGCCAACGCCAGGAGGGCATACATGGGCGACAGTCCAGTCTTGAAGCGCAGCCAGCCCGGGAAACTGGGCGCCTGTGGATGCAGCTCAGAGTCTTTGGTAAGCAGCTCGATACCTATGCCGTTGATGAAGTCGTAGCAAGCTATGACGATCATGTTGGCGACGAGCGAGTCAAATTTCTCCCACAGACGCGGCGTCAGTTCCCGAGCATACCAGTCGAGCACGGGATCACCGCAAGGCTGGCCCGTGGCTATGTTGAGCTGGAGGCGTCGCAGGATCTCTGGTTTGTGCTCAAGTATGTCTTCGGCGTGGAAGAAGAAGATGGTGAGCTGCGCAACGAGGACTTGGTATTCGAGAGGATGCGATGACGTGAAGTCAGCCGCCACGTAGCACGCCATGGTGAACTGGTTCTTTGAGTTGACCAGGTCTAGGTGATCCTTCAGACTCGATGACTTCAACTCGGACACGACCGCGGCACGGAGCTCATCGATAGAAGTTAAGGTGAGGGCATTGTCGTCTATCTTGTGTCCTCCTGTGACGCCGCTAACGAAATGTGTTAGAGTGTTCTGTATATCCGCAGACTCCTATGTTGCTTCCTGTTAGCACAGACCTTGTAGGAATATCGGGAGTTGCATACCTCAGATCTTAATGCCATCTTGATTGATGTGTATGAATAGTCACGGGTGTGTTCTGGTCTATCAAGGCAGTTTCTGTAGGATTCCGTCGTATCTATAAACAAACCTGGAACAGGACACTAATCCAAATTCATAGAGAGTTTCTCCGTATTGCTATCCTTGTTTTTAGCTTACGAATACGCTACACAAGCTTATCTACGTCTTGTATACTACTCTACAAACTTCCGAAGATAAGGTTGGCGGTGGGCCGATGTATACTTGTCCCGTTTCGTGATAATTAATCACTTCGTATATGTAGTTTGAGCTGAAGGGCTCCATAGGGAGTGGGGAGCGAGCAGATCAGCATCGGTGAGGTTACAGCACGAGGGAGGAATCACGGACAGGCATCAGCCATAGGGTTGTTCAACGGAGGTTATATGTTGTATTTGGTTAGTCTGATAATTTCGGGAACTTTGATGTCCTTTGAGAAAGACCAGAGCAGAAAGTGCTTCTCAACTCCCGATGATAGTCTCTCATCCATGATCCTCCAAGAATTTGACTTCTACAGCCCTGTTTTAACTTTGAACAGCTCGTTTAGCCTCAAGCAACCGGCTTTGGCTGGTTGAGAATCACGTCAATGACCTTATGGTCATCATACGTAGCAACAGTGCGCTCGCACAGAGTAGCAATACGTTCTTTGCTCTGTAGGCCATCGGGGCATATAAGCCAGATGACATTAGTCATAAAGGATCGCCGGTACTCGATCATAACCTCAGGGTCGTGACGGCTGAATTCAGGTCCGCCGAGCTTATGTAGCGTCTCTAAGTAATGGTCCAGGATCTCCATCTCGTGGGAGCGACGGTCCTCGACGCTTAGCATGGCTGTCATAAAATAAACGATATCATGAAAGCAAGAGCCGAAGTGGAATGCCGACCAGTCTAAGAACCCGATACGGCCATCAGCTGTGAAGTAGATGTTACCGATATGCGTATCTCCATGGAGTAATGTTCGGAATCGTGGGTTACGCTCGGCATAGTAGCGGTCTAGGGCTTCGTTACATAGCTCTCCATCCATAAGATACTCCGGGAGCTGGGGACGGCCGGGTTCCCGGACTACGCTGTCCCAGGGCCTGCACATAAAGGTCATGGCTGGGTCATAGTTGTTCCAGATCCCTGTCTGCGTGTTAGGTAGTTGTCTCGCCTCGTTTGGCAGCTTTGCTTTAGAACAGGAAACCTACAAGGGTGGTCCTCCTGGCTCTGGCCCCAGTATTTCGCATGCAGACCAGCCAGCTGCTCGACTCCATTCAGAGCTTTCTCAAACGAATAAGATGCAACCTCGGCGGGAAAGGTACAGCTCTCGTGAACAAGGTCGCTCATGATGGCGATGCCTTGCGTGTCGCTTGTTCCGCTCCACCAGCCCTTGGGGAAGACCATATTGCTGCTCATAGTAGGGGCCACCTTTGAGAAGAACTCGGCTTCACGCTGGGCAAGACTGACAGTCCAGGGCTGCGCTTCAGCCATCTTGGGGTCGAAGATGCCCTTGACACAGATGTGTACCGGCCTCTCGTCGCTTGGCTCGTTGTCATCTTCGTATGTGATTGTGAAGAACAGCTTACTGGCCGTTCCCCAAATGTTTCTCGTGTTTTCGACCGCCTTGATCTTGTGCCCCAGCTTGGCTCCCAGCCACTCGGGTGTCAGGTCCGTAGGCAGAGCAGGAAGCTTCTCGTCCGCAGCCCCAGCCATTTTGACTCCTATATCGCGTTGTAGGGGGTGTTTTGCGTACCTGAGGTGAGAAGCGTCTCGATGACCGGGATATTTCTGGGGAGCAGAGGATAACTTCTAGCTGTCTACGGACACGGACACCCGTATTTAAACACGCTTCTCGCTCACTGCCTGCGTTATTACTGCGAAAAGAGCACCCCGCAGTTACAAAGTCGTATCAGAGTAATAAAACCTATCACGCATGATGCGGTGGACCAACCAGCATAACAGGCATTCTAGCGCTTACGTACCGCAACGTGACCATGCTTTATGCGGCTGATAGTTTGGGTAGTGAGTGTGTGCTCGATTAGGTACAGTACTAGTCTTGTCAATCCAAGAATCGATATCCAGCCCAACTACTCTGTATCATATCATCCATTAGCCAATTGGAAGCGGGGCCGGTGTCTGGGTTCGATATCACAGTAGTATCACAAGTGGATTGTCGGTTGAACGGCATATCCATGGCCATTCCTTCAGTAAGCGATGGATACATAACGGCCAGATGGTTCGAGTTGTGTCGGCTCATTAGAGGTGAGAAGGCCCGGTACGTGATGATCATCAAACTCATTCACCGTCGAGTGTCCAATCCGCCCTCTTTGCAAGGGAAAGGGAAAATCAAGCTAATTACCCCTGAAATAGGACCTGAAATATTGTGCGTTTGGTAAACTAGGTCTTGTTACGTGATGTTTAAGAGTGCACCGAGATACAGGGAGCAGAGGGTGCCGACCATCCAATATCCTTGCTGTACAGTCCGCAGGGGTCTTGAATGTTATTCTAGATACTTTACCGATAGCAATAGACTTGGAAGAATATTCATAGAAATATGTTATGATTATTATTGTGTAAATTATTTTAAGTCGAGAATGAACTGTTCTTTACCAAGCCTACTCTAAGGCCCGCTCCGCTGTTTTTAAATCAACATATCTCTAGCATAACCCTAGTAGGTACAGGTAAGAGTAGGAACATAATATCCAGGACCCCTGCGGACTGTAACGTGCAGAGTACTACCTACTGTGCTTCAAGAGGAATCACGCACCACAAAAGGACCCTTGTGCCGTTGCTTTGGAACGGTTAAAGCAACCTAGATCCGTTTCGGTTGGAAACTTTATTTATCAGTATTGCGAGCAATTTAAGTCCCGTCCCTGGAAATACGATGCTTAGTTTCTGAAACAAAACAAATCCTTGGTCCCCATAAATTACAAGCAATTTGCATGCAACCGAGGACCGGGAACTCCCAAACGACCAAACATAAACACTACGATCCTTGGTGAATTGCTCACTTACGTGGTCCGCAGATGTGTACCATATTGTAAGCGCCGCAATCATGACCAAAGACCTGACAACGACAAAATTTGAGCCAATTCAGCCCGAGGGCTTGGCTCTGGGGATGTTAGTGACGACTATTGTCTTCACCATCCTCTCCACTATCGTGGTGAGCTTACGATTCTACGTTCGCATCTCACTGAACGCCTTCGCATTCGAGGATTGGCTGATGCTTGCTGGATACGTGAGTCTCCAGCCTCACATACTCACTCCCCTCTAGGTGGCGAACCGCTATCTGATCCTGTCTCCAGCTCATCAACCTCGGACACAATGCCTCGGTCATGGTGCTCGCGCATTGCGGTATTGGGTCGCCTGATGATATCATCACGGTCGGGATGCAGTACAAGATAGGGCTGTGGACCATCATCTGGCAGTTCTTGTACGTCCTGGATGGCGCCCTGATCAAGTCAAGCATCATCTGGACCATGCTGCGGCTCGCCAAGGACTTGAGAAGGATATACACGTATATTCTCTGGGGACTGTTCGCCTTTAGCTGGATCGTCTGGCAGATATCGTGGCCAGTGGCTATCTTCCAGTGCAAGCCAGTCGCAGCGGCATGGGGCGAGCCGGGAGACTGTACCTCTGGCCAGACTGTCATTCTGAGGGTGTCTTACTTTGTGTCGGCTGCCAATATCTTTACTGATATCAGCACCACGCTGGTGCCTGTGCTTTTGCTTCGTCATCTCCAAATGCCCAAGAAAACGAAGCTCATGACCATGGGTATCTTGTCCCTGGGTGTCTTTGCCTCAGTGGCCACCACCATCCGCATTACTTACACGTGGGCCTACACTGCTCCTTCTGGAAGATTCTGTAGGTTCTATTCCCACCTCCTGAAGAGAAAAGAAGAGAAGACTGATGACTCTCATTACAGACGAGATCGGAAAGATTGTTCTTCTGACAGTGCTCGAGTGCGACCTCGGCATCATCGCCGGTTCAATGCCCATGCTGCGTCGTCTCTTTCGTAACGTCCTTCCCTCCTACGGCGCGAGCGACAAATCACCCGACCACTCTGGCAACATCAACCTAGTGACCATTGGTGGCAGTTCTGGTCGACGAACCCATATGAAGCTATCGAACAATGTCACTACTAGACCTGACGGTACCCAGGACATCCATTTCCAGGACAAAGAGAGCAATGACGACGGCGAATCGACTCGACGTATAATCTATGTCACTCACGAAATTGAGCAAGATAATGCCTCTAGCCGAGACTTGCCTGTTAATCAGTCACACGTTACTGTTTCAGCGCGGCAACAGTGAACTATGCTCCTATCCTACATGTACACTAGAGATCTCGTAGGTAATATCAATGTAATAAAAAAGACCGAATGTCCAAACTTTGAACCCATGGGGTGAAGGTAGTATAATTTGACCCTAAACACTTGAAGCCATGTAAAGCTAGCTCGGCAGTAGAATAAACAGAAGAGGCTACAGGTCATAACTATATAGGACTAGATGACGGCTCAGGAGTGCATAACGGTATAAAGATCTTAGATTTAAGACAAGACTTGGAAAAAGGCAGGATTGACTACTTTTTTCATTACCGTTTAATAGATGCCTGTAGAGCCGAAGTGTTCTATCTGCCATCTGTCTGAAAGATCAACCCCAATGGAATCCCATAGGAGAACATCTACTCACCATGCTTGTACTGAGATAAGGCCGAATCGGACTGTGTTCATGTCAGGATATGTCCGTCATTCAGGTAATTACCATGTGAAACGGGATGTGTTGTGCTGGTCTGTTCATTATCACTCAACGACGGGAGGCGCATGTGCAGCTGAACAATCTCCATAACCACAGCCTGGATTTACTTTTATGGGGAGATAGAGAGTACTACCTTAAATAGGACAATTCCAAAAGTCATAACATCTAGGCCCTATACAGAGTTAGCTTTAGAAACAATTAATACCAGGAATAAATACTGAAACCTACTGCATCTTCCTGCACATGAGGCCGACCCAATGGGTTGTAGAGCGCAGCCAGCCATACAGGCTGTGACACATTGATCCCTTCTTTTCACGTCGCATCTACATTGATTGCGGAATGACCAGATGTGGTCATTAAGGAAGGATGGAACAGTACGCGCATCACCCACATTCTCCCACTGATCTCCCTTGCAATCACGCTCCCTACTATTGTATAAGTAGATGGGCTATTCCAAACGCTGTAGCAAATACTCACCTGAAGAAGGTAGTGCATCCTTTACCCTTCACAGAGCTTGCTTGATCGCCCTTGCCATTCATGTTCCCTATTATATCATTAGCCATTAGACATGTACGTTTCAGAGTAGATATTGGTAACATACAGCAAGCGCTATCATCATTACGCGTCTCTCGGTGGGTAGCTCCTCCGAAGTTTGCATGTTCATACAACATAAAGTCTCGAGCGCCTACCAACGAGGCGAGGAGGGTGACAGTAAAAAGGCCAAGCTGCATAGTGGGCAGATGTAAAGGAGAAGGGTGAATATTGAATAGAGGACTTAGAATCCAGATATCGATACACTTGTAAAGAAGAGTGGTGGGCGATAAAATAGGCTGTATATATACCTTTGGGTTAAGTAAAGAGCCAACCTTCCAAGACACCATATGATTTAATAGGGAAGATATGTGTGAGGGATTTTTCTTCAAAATTCCAGCTTCAATTGGCCCGCATAGATCCCAACGGTCAAGGAATCGCTTGCTGTGCCACCTACAACTGGTAGCGAGCCAGGTGATTCCGTGTATTCCTCGTATTGAGGCAATGCAATGAAATCAACTCTGATATTCCTAGATCCCGGCATCAAATCACATCCAGGGTTATATGCTATATACCCACTATTAACGGGCTATGTTTATAGTTTTAGAGCGGTCTTTAAGATCAACACCTGGTTGAATGGCAACCCATTGACACAAAGCTTGCTGTGCCTCCAACATTTATTGTAAGAAAAAGAAAAGAGACGGATATTGGCTGAGTTAATCTGCTGAGCTTATCAATTCCGTCGAGCCAGTTGAGCTTGTTAACCCATTGTAGTTAAAGAAGTATTTATTGTACGTAAAGGCCTTCTCTTGACCCTGTATATTAATATGTAGTGAACCTTACTAATTAGGAAGGAGTAGAGAACCTAGGCTATGAGAAGTGGCAGTGAAAGAAACTGAGCTTAATAAGGAAAGAGCCGAGATATCAATTTAAATTAAGTGCAGCACTACAATTACATGTCTTTATATAAGATGCTTAAAAAACACAGTATTATACATATAGTATTGCTATAGATACTAACAGCTGTATTACAGGTCTCTTATATATAAACGAACCTACTGTTAATAAGTGAGATTTTCCAGATAAAGAATGCATATAGTTCTAAGACCGCAGGACAAAAGAGAATAATACTAACACTAGGAATAGATTATTAAAGACTAAGCTAAATTGGGTTAACACCTAATCTTTTCTTTTACTATTTAGAAGCTTATCAGGCATAAATTATCATTATATTCAAAGTAATTATA
>JAJJWO010000121.1:0-26930 GCA_021655895.1 Fusarium sp. NRRL 66739
AAAAGCTTTAAATAGCTTTAAATAAAACTAAATAACTAAATTAGGAAGGGGATATATAAATAACCTTAAAATAGGGCTATATCTATATATATATATCCGGCTGTAGAAAAGTCATGTGGTCTATATGCACGACCGGATGTGCGGGTATTGGAGCCCTAGCTCATGGCTGTAAGTGGACGTCTTCCACTGATGTCATTAGCTTCCAGGATGCAACAGAGATGCCCAGCAACAGAATCAACCCATGTCCATTGCGTATCAGACCATAACCTAATATGTACTCAGTCAATTGTCCTCGAGTCTAGCTGTTTTCGAGGCCCCGTTACTCAACCGTTGCTTTGTCCAACTCCAGCCCAACAAGTTCAGGGTATCCTGTTCCCAGGAAACGATTTATCGGGTCTGAAGATCCTCCCGCATTCCTCGAGAATAAAAATAAATGGCGAATCAGTCTGGCTCTGACTCTATTTACAGTGGTGATCAATTCTCATAAAGTAGTGTTGACCTTTTTATTGATTATAAAACGTTCCCAGTAAAGAGACGTACAACTAAGAAAACTATATCAGGGCTTGAAGGATGTATCAGACGTTCCAAGTCCAACCACATTCCTCGTGTGTGTCTCGTAGCACCTGGATAGCCCTGTCATAAGCA
Source organism: Fusarium sp. NRRL 66739 (assembly GCA_021655895.1). Taxonomy (NCBI): domain Eukaryota; kingdom Fungi; phylum Ascomycota; class Sordariomycetes; order Hypocreales; family Nectriaceae; genus Fusarium; species Fusarium sp. NRRL 66739. Next base: position 646 of record JAJJWO010000121.1, read on the forward strand.
CGGTTCTTCACCTCTCGCTTTACAACTAGATCAGGAACTACAACCAGTCAGTGTTAACCAACAAAACGGAATATACTGGCTTACCTTCCAAGTACCCATGGAACAGCTCCTTTTCGTGCATGACTTGGACCCGAGCCACACCGTCTATAGCATCTTCTTCATTCACCCGCCGGGCAAACTCAGTCTGTTCCGCTACCAGAATGTCAATCCCAGGTACAACAAGTAATATGCGCTGTGGCAGCGTGTCGGGCCTTGCAAGCACAGGGTTTAACCTGGGATCGTCTATATGCTTTGCTCGAGCAGGCGCTGCATATGCATCGAACAATGGTAAAAAGAGTTTCGCCGGGTCATTCTTGGGCATGTTTTCAGGATGAGGCTTCTCCCATGGACTCAAGCGTAGATCGATAGCGGCGTAGAAAGTGGTGATGGCCTTGATGGCGGTAGGTGAGGGAGCTTGGCAATTCTCCTGCTGAGTAACTGCAATAGCCAGATTACCTCCTGCAGAAAAACCGCTTGTGGTAATTAGAGTTGGATCTGCTCCCCATCGCTCTGCTGCGTTCTCCTAAAGCCACTTGAGCGTTGTATCTGCATCGTCAATAGCTGCTGGAAAGACATGCTCCGGCGCCACGCGGTAGTCGACGTCTAGAACCACAGCGCCTGTTTCTTGCGAGACGCGTTGATCGAATCGAGCGTGATCTTCAGGCAAGCCTCCAATGAAGGCGCCGGCATGGAAGTTCACATGAAGAGGCCTTAGTTGCCGGCCTTCACCTACACCAGAGGCCTTGAAGACTAAAGCTCGAACATACCGCCCAGGTGCTATGGGAAGGTATTCGACGGTGAATGGGCGAGAAATGAGATAGGGTATTGTTGCAACGGAGTAGGTTATGAGAACGGCTGGCTGGAAGATTAATAGTCTCCAGCGCAGGTTCCAAGGAATCTCACGATGGAGGATGGCCAGAAGAATAGGCCGAAACCACGCATGTAGGTGATATATGATGCTGTAAACCATTCTGAAGACTCAGCTATGAGGAGTTTGGAGCTGTTGTAGAGTGGATTTGAGAGTCATGAGAGGTTCCAGATGAGGCCGTTTGGAAGGGCAGCAATTGGTTGTAAGCGGCGCAACATCACACCGAGGGCAGAGAACCAATCACTAACTTCAAGACACGTCCAAACCAACACGTGAGCTCAAAGGGATATATAACATCAATGTTTCACAGTAAAAAGACCGATGGATCTCTTTTCCAGCCTCAAGAGGGTTCATTGTTGGCTTGTCGATCAGATGCTGGCCGGGGGTTGGTTATGCTATCATCTATACATCGGTAGGTAGTACATTTTGGTAGAAATCTCAACTCACTTCATATCTTGCGGACACGCTGTCACTGATCTTTATGTCCTCATACAGCCATATACAGCTCGTTTTAAAGTCTATTGATGCATTCCAATCTTAAACCGGTCTGGAAACTGTAATTGTAGTCAACACTGAAAGTCGATAAGATACCCTCAAGAAGTATGATAACCATCATACCTAATCAAGCGAAACCTTTTCGCTCTTTCAACAGTTTCCCACACAAAAGGGATTTCCTTGCCCTATTGGCATGATCCTCGTGCCTTCGCATGTCCACCGTTGAGATCCGGATCGCCAATTCCAAACAGATATTCGGATCTTCAACTCACTGTGGCCATTGTGATGTCCGACTTGGAAATAGAAAGACTATTCCCAGAAATGGCATTGAATACAAGAGCAAAGTCTCCTTTGTTTCGTCTATCCGTCGATCTTGTCTTGAACGTCGCAGACGTGCTCCCGGTGCAGAACATCATGACTCTCATGCACACCTGCTCAACTCTACACCAAATCTTCGCACATCGCCAACAATACATCCGGCCTCGGAAAAAGAAAGACCAGATTGAATATCTCAGCCTTCTAGTCCGCGACCGGCCAGATCTGTGGGCGTGCCCAAAGTGCGCCAGCTGTCACAAAGTGAAGCTCAACGACACTCCTGGGAAATCGTTTGGTGCCGATTGCTACATAACCCGACGCTTTCCCTCTTGGAGTAGAGAGAAGTTGACCTGGTTCTATGGGGACTATTGGTTCCAGGTTGAGCAACGACACGTTCACCTCGCGGTCCTCTATACTGGACTACGCAACCGATCCAGCTGGCAGGAGAAACATCTCCAGGATCTCCTCAAACCATATCATGTGCAACTACCTCCTCCTCACTATCGCTTCCCCTATCTATCCGAGATTGGATATCGAGGCATACCAAAGGTCGTCGACGGCCGATATCTTCTCTTCTCCCAATGGCAGACCAGCTGGTCACGAGAATACAACGGAAGGCCCTTTGGTCGTTTTGTATTCGATTGGCGTCCAGTCTGCAGGCATCAATCAGAATATTCCTACCGCATAATCAGCTTAGAACGCCATGTACGCATAAAGCAGAGTCTGTACGAGTATGCGAAAAAGGGAGTACCAGCCAGCAGTGTCTACCCCTACCTCGCATTCGAAGTTGCTCGCAGAAAGGCAATGAACCATTACGGCAAAGAACACCACGACTTTTGCGCCGTGTGCTACACCGAGTTCTCTGTCAAGGTTGAGCGAGGGAAGTTGACTATATCGTCATGGCAGGACTTGGGTACGGGGGGTTCACCTCTAGACGCCACGTGGAATAGCAAAGACCTTTTCCGCTGGAGGAATCTCGAGCCTGGATACAATGTTCCTGATCACGAGGATGGGAGTATTCGGGCGCGATTCGAAAGTGCCTAAAGAATCATGTAACTTATATGTGAATGATATTATATGGCAGCGGTGAAGGAGAGTTCACTATGCCCATGATCCAGGCATGTGTATATGGGCAGTTTTGGAATGTTTCAAACACCACCATACAGTACATACCATGTAGAAGCTTGGACTAGAAGCACGGAGAAGTATCAATGTTCAGATAATACGCCCGAGTACAGAGTTTCCTAAAACAAAAGTCCTGAAGTGCTAACGACACAAGACCCTGGAATATCCCAAACAACGGTCTTAACGAATCAAACCATACAGGCATCATTCAAAGTCACTAGTGTAATGCGTAGTCGATGATCTATCTCTCCCAACTGCCGCGTACGCATCGTGGCCTGGCCCCTGCAAATGTTTAAGCCTCTAGCGGCCCGACCGATCCCTTGGGTCTCAAGATTTAGCATGAACCTTGCTTGTAAGTAATAAGCTTCTAGAAGCATAAACGAAATCTCGGGTGTTAAACATCGAGAGTGCAAAGGAGTGAACAATGACTATGGCTCATTTGTAAAGACGCTTGCAAATTCCCGCCACGCAGGCTTTGGCATCACTTATCCTAATCCAGAACTCCCCAAATGAAACAAAACTGAGTTCCCTATGCCCGTGTATCACACAGTCCAACCAGTCTATCGCCCGGTCCAAAAGCAAGGTGAAACCCCCCATACGATAACGCCGCGCTATCCTATCATATCTCCATACCATAACTCCGTCATCTTTCCTCAACAATGCCATATAATCGCAAACACCATATCCTAAAGAAACTTCTAATGTACAGATCGCCATCATAGTTGTTCAGATGAACGGCGTGGTTGCTGTTCGGTTGAGCCCTGTTGCCGATTGCCCGATCCTCGTGTGCCCGGCCGATGAGTGCCTGTTTGTCCAACCAAGTGCTCACTCGGCCCGTAAAAACCATGCATCTCCTCATCCACAATACTGAGGTTACCCTGACCTTGAGAATCGCTTCGTGTCCGTGGCCCACTCGAGAGGCGTTGGGCAACAGGGGGCCGGCTGACGACATTAGAAACACTGCCAGATGATCGTCGTCGCTGATCCTGAGGGAAGACCACGGAGGACGGAGAGCTCGGCAGTTCTGGCACATAGGGTGTTGCTTCGAGTTCCGCCGTCGAATGACTACCTGCCATCACTCCAGGGGTGCCATCAGATCCTTCAGAAGCATTGCTATAGTTTCGAACATGGGTATATGCCCCATGTGAGTCGGTGCTCGATCGGTTTCTTGTTGACCCTGTAAACCTAGAAACATGACTCAATCGTTGTTGTTCACTAGCCGACGTAGAGCCAAAGTAGTCGTCACGATTTCCCATCGCGTCAAAGCTGGCATGTCTGCTCGTGCCGGCGCTTCCTGGAACTGCCTGATAGCCATTGACCCCTGGGGTAGGTTCATTGGAACTCTGATCTGCGCTCGCGAGCACGAATGGCGAAGTTGTCGCAGAATCAGGTCCAGGATTAGCCGGGCGCGGAGGTATCAGAGACGGATGGATCAAGGGGTTGGCGCTTAACTCATCGACTTCAGAATCGGCCGTCTTGAACCCCCTTGGAGGACGAGACTGAGTTCCGGAACCGCTGGACTTGCCGGACACCTTTGACTCGCTGATAGCAGCAACGACCTTATTCAAATGGCGTATGATAATAAAGGCAGCCACCAATACTATTATTAGAAAGGCCACAGAACCGGCAATGATCCCAGCTAGTGCGCCTGTTGAAAGGCCTCCTCCATCCTCATTGTCACTATCAGACGTGGACGTTGGGCTGACTTTGTCAACCGCTGAGGGAAAGTATTTTAGGATAGCCTGATCCCTGTTCTCTCCCTCGTCGGCTATTAGAAGGGTCGTAGGGACAGTTGGCGTTTCCACCGTGACGGCCGTTGTTCTGTAAGTTGTACGTTCTCCTCCGATCGTGGTGGTAATGTCCATCGTACTCGTGACGGTTACAGGGTCGGAAGAAAAACACTGATTCACTCCACATGCCATGCCGTTGGGACAGCAGCCGTAGCTCAGTGAAGAAGGACAAAGATACTGGCTGCTGGGACACCCGTGTGTATATGGTGATCCAGAGGGTGGTACACAGTTGTTGCCAGTCTCACACAGATATCCATCTGGACAACAACCTCCTACTAGATGTGAGCCTCATCTCGCATATGATTCGGATTCCCAATACAAACCTCCATAAACAGCTTCACAGTTGTGCCAACCGAGTTTCGTCCCGCATGTTGAAGGACCTTTCGTTGTCGCATAGCAGCTTTCTTTGGCGCATTCGTAGTTTTCAGGACAACACCCACCGTTTACATCCTCCGGACATAGTTTCATACTCGTGTCGCATTGTTGTTCAGCTCGTCGATTTAAAACCATGGCTTCTGTGATCTGCTCCCTCTTCTCAATACGATGAACCCCATCGTATCTTCTATAATCTGCTCCCTCCACATTCAGAGCCCAGAGGGCACCCAACAGAGAGACAACACAAAAGCGACACCCCCGGTTCCTCATCTCGCGTGCTCATGGAACTGAGGGGAGATGCGATGGTAAGTTGAGAGAGAGTTTCGCGGAATCGTATGAGACGCTGATCATGGACAAAAACGTGAGGCGAGTAAACACAGCTCTCCAGCACAGCCTGTCGCAAACGCACGGATATGATCGAAATGATGGTTGGTTGCGCGTTTATCGAAGTAGTCACAGTTCGGTTCGGGATGTGGTCATAGCAGGGCGATGATCAAAATTACGTTCGTTTCAGCAAGAAAATGAACAAAAATAGCAAAAGGAAGAGAAAAGGATAAGGAAGTCAGAATAAAGGAAGAGAATCCTCATGTCAGCAATGGAGGCCTTAGATGCTTGTCTGCAGCCAGGGTCAGTAGATGCTACGCCACGCGTGAGAATTGCTTCAATCATCCATACGTACCATATGCTGGACTCTATAGGGCTGAGTAAAATCCCACCGAGCCGGCGGAGCGGGTCACTTCGGTTGGGCAGTCGACCTGAGCGCTGATAAGATTGTCAGGAATATTAACTCCTCTTCTGGTAACTGCTATGGGCCCAGCGTGGAGAATGAAGCAGAGAGTGGGAAATGGCGAGACCACGAGAGGCACTGCGCAGCATAAGCAATGAGCCATATCACACGGATGGTTTTCTTCAGCGGGGCAGCTCGAGCTGAAAGCAGTTGACGCCATAGAACATAGAGCTCAGAGCCTCGAGACGATCGATCGGTGACAGAGAGGCTCGTAGTATGTGGTATTACCTAGGTCGCCAGCCATCTTCACCAGTCATCTTTGCAGCTCGTGGGGTTTGCTGGGAGCACCGCCCCCAACAGTAAAGAGTAAAAGCCCCCTGTTGCCCTATTTCCATATCCCTCCACTTTGAGACAAATGCTGTGTCTCTCTAGCATCATTGGCCGATGCCCAAATTCGCAACCTTCAAGTAGCCGATTGCGAGCGGAGAGTGTGCATTGTTCAGGACAGCTGGTGCGTACAAGTGCATTGGCATTGCAACCGTGGCAGCCATTCAAAGGCTGTGCCAGTCTGACAACCAGACAAGGTCAAACCCTCAACTTGTGCTGCGGAACCCTGTCGGTAATCGACACATGTGCCTCATTCGACGCGGAGCTCTGAGTCTTTGGGGGCCGAGAACCTCGTGAGCGGAGACGCACATAGGCATCTAGACGAACAGAGGAAGCTGGCAGGCTGGTTATGTTTGATGAAGCTGAAGATCAATTCGACCTAATGGTCAGGTGACCGGCATTTATCGTGAAAGCTTTGCAGTCTTCGTGATCAGAGCATGTTGCTCTCAGGGATCCGCTGACAAGTGGTGTGCCTAGTTGACATTTTGATTGCTGCTGAACATTGCTTGAATCATGCTCGCCAAATCGGTGACGCCCATTTCATAGCGGTCAGTCTGTAGGAGCCTCACGGGCTCTCAACTACCGTAAAAGTACAGTATCTAGTACACTTTAGCTTGCTCATCAGATGATGTCTCTGCTCAAGAAGTCATCGTTGGTATGCCTAAGGCGGGCTAATAAAATGTCAATCGACGGTGGTATGTCCCAAAATAGATCAACCCCTCGCTGGAGATCAACCAAGTCCATACCTAATGTAGAGTAACACTCCATAGCTCCTAGGTAAATTAGCAAAGGGTTTGCGCGATGTTGCGGGCCTCGGCTCACCGCACCGTAAATCCCAAGACCGACGATCAGCGGCGTCAACCGTACTTTCACGACTCTGAACAGTGAAACAGAGCGGCGATGGAAATTGCCAAAGCGCGTCCCTATCCCTGCAAAAGATGTGTGGTAGAAACGAACAAGAGAAAAAAGACGACCCATTCGGTAACTAAAAGGTTGGAGTGTTGAATACAGTACGTAAGGTGGTAAAGAATGAGCAATGCGCAGCATCAACCAACACACCCCAACCCCAATCGAGCCAACATTGGCACTCCCCCACTGTTAACAATGCTTGTCTGTCGCCGGAATTTTTTAGTCTTTGTTGCTAAATCATGAAGTTTATTGACCTCCCAAATACCGCATGGGCGGGATGTTCGACAGTTTTGCTGGGTCCAAGGAGCATGCCGTCGTCAGTGGCCATTTGCCAATGCCATCTGCTGGTAGCTGCATCAGAGTGCCAAGAATCGTTAGACATTTCCGTATGGTTCAAGGGTCCTGCGACGTTAGCTGCATGCGTGGTGCACCGGTGGTTCATCAGACACTGCCGTCTAGACCAAGCTGTCGTCGTCTCGTGGTCACTGACATGAGTTTCTAGATCGGTTGCTGCCGCTGTAGTCATGTCCAAGGGCTTTCAATTTTGCACGACATCATACTGCGTATCGTATATCAGAAACACTGACAGCAGCAGAAATGACTTGTTCCAGACTTGGGGGTGATTCTGTCCTTGTGCTAGTCAATGGTGTAGCGTCGTATCGTTATTAACCATTGTAAGGGTCCATGAACTTTATCTTGACAGTTCGGTTGGAATTTAGTTGTTCCTGCGCAAGCGAAAAGAAGGGTCGAATTCGCCCCAGCGTGGCCGTGGGGATGACGGCAACCCCATGCTGCGATCATTCTCATTTTCAGTAAGGGTTTCCCAATGTCGAGAATAGCAGCGAAGATCTCTGAACGGATGCAACATGAGCAAACGGGCGTCACGGGAAGGGTTGCGGCGTCCGGCAAAGCACGCGGGGGCGGGAACGGATGGGGACGCCCGATGCTCCTATGGCTTGGAGATTAGCCAGGTTTCTGGTTTGCCGCGCCTCTCAGGACGAGTTACCCATCACCATCTGGGCCTAAAACGGCGGACCAGAGCTGCTGAGATGGCAGTCTCATTACCCCGGATTTTCCAGAGCACCGGGGACAAGACTGCCAGGGCCAGGTGTTTGCCGCTTTTGCAATCTTGCTTGAAGCTGCAGGGACTTGGGATGCTTGAGTTTCGATACCTCCCAAACTGCCCGAGTGAGGGTACAGATGCAATTGATGGCATTCAGTCAATTCTAGAACTCTAAGAATAGAACTTTTGGGTGGCGTCGGATGAGGATCCACGTCGAGTTCACGTTAGAATGAGAGTCACCTGCTTGAAGCGGGGGTGTGGATTGGGACTCGCACAGTTGAAGATTGAGAATAACTGTCTCGGCACTGTCCATCAGACGTTAAATCTGCCACATGGCACAGTAACAATTCTCCGGCATTGAGACCCCGGGCTAGGTACCTTCCCCAACCCCTGCAACTCCTCCAGCCCAGGCCCAGGTATCCCCCGCCCAAATGGAAATCTCTCCGCAGAGCCACGAGACAGGAGCCATAGGCCTAATTTTTTTTCTTCAGGGCGCTGGAGCTCGGCCTGATGTATCGTCGAGTCAACTGCAACGCCCGTAACCCCGCAAGCTAGGCAGAGGTGACTTGGCCATACTTGGCTAAGTGTGCCGGTATGAGCCAGGGATGCGATGGATGCTAAAAGATCACGATGGTGGGTATCCAGTGACAGGACTGGCCCAAAGCAGAGGCAAAAGGGCCAGGTCCTTCTGCTGGGTGTGTCTTGTTTGGAACCGAACCATGACGCCCCAAAGACGCGCGAGGCATCAATTCTGATCCCTTCCATTTCTTCTTCACCCCTTCTCCTCCTCCCGTCTTTTTGACTCTGCCTGTCTCTTGTTGTTGACCTAACCTGACTTCAACTATCGTGACACGGTGCTTGATCTAAATATCACTGTCATCTTCTCGCCTCCGCACTCAACATCGTACTTATCCCCAGATCCTCGGTTTCACGCGGACTTATTTCCCCTCTTCTTTTCCCCCACACCGAACCAGATCTGCTATTTATCAACTAAACCAGCCACTTTTGCTTTTGCCGTTGCTTTTGCTTCAGGATAATCGTCGAGCGTCCAATCTCGACTTGATATTGAAGCACGGCCGCGACATTTGAGCCACCTTTTCGCACTCTTCTCTTCTCAGAGACATACGGCACCATTCCCAATAGATGGAAAACGCATGATTGACTTTGCGATCCTTTGATCATCCCTATTCGGCACCACATAACTACTTAAGCTTCACAATGTTGCTGTACACCAGACTCGCACCCCCAAAGGTTCCCAAGAAGCGCTCGCGCGCAGGTATGTCAAACTAATTCTGGAATTGTTCCGTTACACAACATTCCCTAGCTCAAAAGCGCATTTGGCTGACTTGGACGCGGTTTGTCGTTATACAGGATGTAGTTATTGGTGAGTCCATATCATTGCCCCATCTCCGCATCAACTGGCTAACACATTTTTCTCTGCAGCAAAGAAAAGGTACCAAGCTCCCAAAACTTGTGCTGTTGGTATGGTACTGACCTATCCTCTATAGAAGAAGAAATGCGATGAAATCCGACCTGCATGTGCGCGATGCCAAGAACGCGGCCAGGAGTGTGTTTACGAGCCTGTCCGACCTCGCCAGAGGCGCAAGCGCGAGTCTACCGCCCCCTGCTCGCCATTTGATACCAATTCCTCCTCGGGTTCAGACAGGGCTACTCAGCATTTGGATGGCCATGTGCTTTCGGGATGGAACGATGATGCGCACGATAAATCAGCTGACGAAGACTCGCTCGATGAAGCTCCCGCCACGACAAAAGTACCGACACTCGATACTCCTCTCGTCAACCGATCTGCCAGCAAGCCCACGGATGGTCTTTCGGATTGGATTCCTGCAGACTTGCCGGTAGTTTCTCCCATTGACTCGGTCGAATTCCAATTGCCCGTTTTTGAGGAGCCCAAATACGTCGTTCAACATATCGAGAACGAGGACGATGATGTTGAAGATATAGTCCGTCAAGAGCCCATTAGCATCAGTATTCCCACGACAACTTATGCTAGCACTTATGCGGGCGCATACGCAATTCCTAGCCCTTCTCTGGCTATGATTGCGCCCGTCCCAGCGCCATCTCCTCGGCTTGAGTTCTGCTCTCCAATGTTTTCGGAGTTCTCCGATCGCACCAACCGACGCGCTCTTGTCGATCATTTCTGCAATGTTTTGTCGCATCTCATTGTGTTCCGCGAAGAGCGCGGCAATCCATTTCAGCAGCTTGTCCTGCCTATGTGCCAGCAGAGCCCGGCTGTTACCAATGCTGTGTTTGCTCTGGCAAGCGCTCACCTCGAATACCGTGGTGTAACCAATGATGAAAAGAGCGTGTATTTCCACAACAAAGCTATTCAAGGTCTTGCGCGTTTGATTCAAAAGGGGGCTGGTGCAAACCGGAACGAATTGTTGGCCGCCATCATGCTTCTCGTCTATTATGAAGTTGTGAGTTGATCGGATCAATGTCTGTATTTTCTTACTGACCATCATATAGCTTGTCCAGAAAGGTCGATCCAACATCGTCGATGGCCATCTCAAAGGTGCCATGACTATCATGAGCAACAATGAGGCTGCCACTGATCCCACTGGCATCTTTTTAGAGCGGGTAAGCTCACTTGGCGCAGTCGTGAAAAGGAGGTTACTAATTGGGTACAGGCATTCCGTTTTTATGATGTGATTGCGGCACTTTCATTTGGCACTGCTCCTCTGTCCAGCGCCCCAGGAACTAACTATCTTACACCATTCCCTCCTTTGGATTCATGCGGTGCCATGTCCCCTCTCAACAGCGTCGACACTCTGCTCGGAATGGCCACATCTCTGTGGCCAATCATCCACCGCCTCTCGAATCTTTTGGCCCTCAAAGACCAACTTGACGTTGCCGTCGCCAATGATGAAGTTTCCAAGGTTGCTGTTCTTAGGACGGAATTTGAGACCTCGGCATCGGCCATTGAGACGGCACTGGAGGACTGGCACCCCGTGCTACCCGAAAACTCGATTTTGAACCAGAATCCCGAAGATTTGAGCTCAGAGCAATCGACGGAAAGGAGCAGACTCCAGAGTATCCTCAGCAACGCCTTGTCATATCGCCATTCTGCATTTGTCTATCTTTACCGCACCATTTATAGCTACCCTCGTCGACACCCGTTAGTGCAGCGCCATGCACACATCAGCCTCACACACTGCGTTGCAACCGTCAGCAATACCGGTCCAATGAGTGCCCTTCTCTGGCCACTTTTTGTTGCAGCATGCGAAGCTACTTCGCTCTCAGATCGTGAGCTCGCGCGACAGTCATTTATAGCCATTAACCGCCGGCAAGGCATGACAAATATCGACCGCGCATGGACTATCGTACAGGAAGTATGGAGACGGGCAGACAAGTCGGAGATGTTGCAACAACAAGAGGAGGCAATGATGATGGGCGTCAGGAGTGGAGGAGATCTCTGGAGAAGAGTGAGTGCGGATATGGGAGTGACTATCGTTTTTGGATAATGCGGGAAAAACACACACGGACAAATTCGAATGATGACGGCAGCGGCGGATTGGCGATACCCGTTCAGCAAACACACACAGCTGGATACTTTTTGGAGTTGAAAAGGAATGGGAAGCGAAGCGATCGATATATGCATTACTGGGGAGGACACTACTCCGTTGCTGGCGTTGAATTGTTGGGGCTGGCACTCTGCAAAACTGCTTACATTGAAGGATGGGTATCTGATTGAACAGTCAATTGTGTCTATGTATATATGTATATATGAACCGAGATGAGTTGTATACTGTATCTCACTTGATCGTGTAGCAACTTGTGGATTCATGGATCCAGAATTGAAGCGTTATCCACGCAATTGGTAGTGCCTGTTTAGTGGATCTCGATATTACTCGCCACTGATATTCATGGGATTCGGAGCTCCGTTAATTAGGGCGATGATGCGGCAGGCGGTGCATGATGATCTACGAGAATGCTGCATCTTGAAGTTTAGCCAGCCGCAGCCATTTGGCGGGCGACGGCGCGATATTCCGCCAAGTACCCAGGTAGTAGTTTCAGAAGTTCAAATAACAACTACTTGGTGCATTGGCCAAATTGTCCAGACATTCAATAAAGAGGACAATAGTGTTGAAGAAAGTACTGTGTACTATGAGCGTGTGTCATGCATATAGATCCGTTGTTTGTTGAACGCGTTATGTAGATGCCTTTCCCCGCAATCTGATATGCAAAACAAAGGCCGCCATGTTTCACCTTGTCTGTATTTGACCAATTGTTTACCTTGGCAAGCTTGGCTGCTAGGTCGCTTGTCTTGGGGGTGGCTGTCGCATCATGGGATTGACAACTGTCTAGTGCCGTGGGGTATTATCATGATAGTAACTGGTGAGAGTCAGATCCTAATGCTTCTAGTCATTTGGCATATTAAAGAGATTTACCAGAACAACTAGATGTCCGATTTATAACTAAGTTGACATGCTCTGGAGGAGGAGATATAGGACCTCATCCGTTAAATTGTCACAAATAGAGCCTTGCGATTTGCCCTATAATTCATGATTTCGCAGCACATGATTTTGATCAGCTAATCACTTGATGTCCTTGAAAGAGGGGCTCAAAAAGGTAGGGCGGCGAGCGGGCCGTTACGTCGGCTTTTACTTTTAATAGGGTTGGTTGCAACGACTAAGAAAGGGGAAGTGAGAAGGAACATCGTCAGAAAGAGAGGAGTGGGTGGAGGAGGATTGGATAAGACGGATCCGCAAGAGATGGCTACCTACCTACAGTGCTGTAGGATGCTAAATGTTGCCACTGATGTTAGCTGTTCTCCTCTTTGGTTGTGCCCTGTTTTCTCTGGAGGTGTTGGTTGTGGTCATTAGGCAGCTTCTTGCACCAACATGCTGCACACTTTTTCCACTCTTACAACCATCACCAATATACTCGTCCTTGCACCGCAAAAAGGAGTTGTCCGTGTGATAAACAGGAATCCTGGTATGTTATATCGCTGACGTTGGTCATTTGAGCTCAGCAGTTCTTTCTCTCCACATGAACATTTACCCCACTGCCTAAACACCATCCCCGTCCCCAGACTCCTCCACTTTCGCATTCATTTCTTCTTGGCTTCTTTAGGTCTATAACCTCAACCAACGGCCTCTAATTTTGCCAATTCATCTTTTTCTAGTAATTTGATACCCAAGCCTTATTCTTCCCATCTTGGCTAAATTGCCAGAACTTGTCTGTCTCATCCCTGCTCTCTCAAATCTCCATTCAACCCTCTTTGCTCGTCCGCTATTCGCCCGTCGGCTTCATGTTCCTGACTGCTTATACATCATCAACCACGAACATGCTGTTGGGCCATTGTCGCGCCCTCCTCTATCCATACCTTTAGCGCATCTGCCGAGCCCGACAGCAAGACTCCCTTTTTGACTCTTCCTCTAGTAGAGCCCAGATTAAACGTCCGTCCTCGCAATCTCTCTTGTCGCATCCCTTGCAGCCTCCTGAGGTTGCATTGCCTCGCCACACGCTGCATAGTCACCCAATAGCCCTGGAAAGCCACCGAACCCCGCTGGTCAGCTTGTCACTCGTCATCGGGCATCCTTCAGACGCCTGTGCTCGGGTATTGTTGTTTCGTCGTGCGCCGGCGCACCCACCTTCGCAGCCTCAGAGAAGCATCACCATGTTCTAGCCATGAGCAGCTTGACAAACATATCGGACTCGGTTCCGCCGCCACCGCGTCCGATTCGCTTCGTACATAATCAAGGACAACCCCCTTCTAAGCGGCGTCGCATCAATGCTGCGTAAGTTGCTCTCCCGCTCGCTTCCTCCTTGTCGCTGGCTGGCTTGGCTAACTCCTTTGCGGTTCAGGTGTTTAACCTGCCGGAAACGAAAGACGAGATGCGCTGGCGAACGACCCCTTTGCTCTACCTGCACCAAGAATGGCCACCGATGTCTGGGGTACCCCGAAGAGATAAAGAGGGAGGATGGCGAGAAGCCAGCCCCCTCAGACAAACCTGGTCCTGAACGAGACGAAGCCGAATCTCATAATTACCACGATGACGACTACAAGGACGACAAGTCTAATATACGACTCCAGCGCACGCCCGAATTATCTACTCCACGGTCTGCCTTGGAGCCTACAATACCGCTTACCAACATAATTGATCCGACCTCTGACAAGAGCCAACATCCAAATGCGCCTTCGCAAAATGGGAACCATCCTTCGTCGCTGGCTGTGCAAAGCACTCCCTCCCCTACTGCCGTCCGTCGATCTGAAAGCAATCGCGTTCCTTATTTTCGCTACTTTGGTCCGACCGCTATTGTCCCCGGCTTCAAACAAATGGTCGTTTCTGTGCGTGACCGCCGACGCTCTACTGCCGGTTCAATGGCTGGAACTTCTCCTATATCGACCCAAAGCGGCGCACCGGGAAGCAGCTCGGCTGCTGATAGTGAGGTGATCGGCGAGGAGCTCCCTACCTACGACCCCAACGATCCTACCCCTGTACACCCTTTGATCATTAGCCTTGTCAACACTTTCTTTATACAGATGGGTTCTAGTTATCCATTTCTTCGACAGGCCAAGTTCTTGCGCATGGTCAAGGAAAAGAGAGTTGAGGCCATACTTGTTGACTCGATATGCGCTTTAGCGGCGAGATTTTCGGATTCGCCAGCTCTTACAAATGGAAACGACAAGATGCCGAGAATGGAACGTGGTGCGGTGTTTGCGCAAAGAGCTCGACAGGCGACTGTCGACACATTTCCATGTCCAACCGTTGGTGCCGTACAAGCTCTTCTGCTTATGGCATATGAGGGCTTTGGTGCAAGCCAGGACAGTGCTTTGTGGATGTATCTTGGTCTCGCTATACGTATGGCAGTGGATTTGGGCTTGCAGAAAAAGGTTGGAGTCCAGTATCATGGTGAGAAAGACGCCCTATATGCTCAACACTGGGGACGCCACCCTGCCGACGAGGGAAGCTCTGAGACCAAGGTAGGGGGCTCAAGTCCATTGAACCCCGAGGAGCAAAAGGAGGTCGTTCAGGAACGGATGGACACATTTTGGGCTGTATTTGTCCTTGACCGTGTCATTTCATCAGGAACAGGTCGCCCTGTGACATTTCGCGACGACGATTTGGAACTGTCAATTCCCGAGCCCTTTATCGACCCGGCGACTAGTTGGCCATCGCCTTATCCCATCTTCCTTCAAATAATCCACCTTTATGGACGCGTCTGTGACGTCCTCAACAAGGTTCGCAATGCCCAGGATCTCACAAAAGAAACATGGAATAAGCTCGGTGAGATGGAACACGAGCTCACAAGACTCTACAAAGGCTGGGACTGGCGTCTGCAGTTCAATGTGAGCAATTTTAAGGGGCATTTAGGAGCAGGCCAGGGGACCACGTTTATCCTTTTGCACTTTTGGTTCCACGCCCTCTTTATCATTCTCCACCAGCCGACTCTTCTCACTCCCTTTGCTGAACTCCGGAGTGAGTTGCAACTCCTACCAGACAGTCGAGAGCTTAGCATGAGCAGTGCCAAGACAATCTGCGATATTTTGTCTTTTGCGGACCTCATCGATCCCAAGAGTTTCATTGGAAACCCTTTCACCTGCCAACCGATTTACATTGCCGCTTGCGCCTTTATCATGGAGTCGAGTGCCAATGCTTCAAGCTCACCATCAAGAGCCAACTCACCTCCGGGAGCCCAGCACTTGATGGCCTCGGTAGAAGGCAAGTCACGGGAGGCAAAGTCATCAAGGCACTCACTCTTGGCTTCAGCGGCCAATCAAAACTATCAAAAGTGTTTTAACTCACTACAGCAAATCCAGATGTATTGGGGCGGTGCAACATATATCATTACTGCCTTGGATCAAAGAGCAAAGGGCATCTGGGACTGTGAAACATACACAGCAGAGGAGTACGAGAGTACAAAACAACCTCGCAGGGGCACTAGCAGGGCATTGAATAGCCCGTTCCCCAAGTTTGAGAATAAGGCTTCGCCGAGGGTAACGGGACCGCCTATAGCATGGACTTTGGCAGGAACAGCCAATTCGCCCAACTCGAGTCTGACGCTCATGTATCAAAACCGCGATTCAACTGGACCAACTGCGGCACAGCCTCCCCAACCACCAAGAGCCCCTAGCACACCGCCTGGCAACATGATATTTGATCCTATCCGACAAAGTCTGCCGGACTCGACGAATATGCTGGCTCCAGCATACCCTCAACCAAATATCTCGGCCGTAAGGCAATCCTCACGGCCGACCATGCCCCGTCGAACTTCAAATCTCTCGACTGCAAGTGCTCAAACGCGGCCCACGGTTCAGTTTGATGGGTTGCCTGAGGATGCTGAACGAAACGGCTTTTACTCTGGGCCAGGATTTACACCTACGAGTCAGCCATCAAATGGCTACGACGCATACAGCGTTTCCCCGCCTACAGCTATGACGGAAAATGGAGTGAATCCAGCTACGACGCTCTCAGGGGCAAACCCCATGTATTTTGGCCAGGGCAGTTTCCCCTTCACAATGCCATGGGGAGCTTCAATGGGAAGCATGGACGGCATCACCTTCGACAGTCAGGACATCGATATTGCTGCTCTGGGGTTGCAGCAGTCGGACATGATGGGCCCTTGGTTGGATTATATACCTTCGGATGTGCTAGGGCTGTTTGAGAATCAGCATCCACACATGGGCCAGGGCGGTCATTGATTCAGCTGCTTTGTTTCTTATTTGGTCCGGGTATGTTGATAACAGCCATGGACAATGACATGGCATACTTAGCAAGGCGCCCATTGGAATCTGGGTTGGCGTTTTTGGTAGGAAGGCTACGTAAACGTGGCCACTGTCATTATGTATAAAGATATCCCGAGTTCGGGCTTGGCGTAGCGGGTGCATATAAGACACGGATCTGAGATTATTTAATAACATACGCATCTTGTCTATTTTCGTATCTAGTAACATTGTCGTTTAGCTACGAGCAATAGTGATTGCATAGAAGATAAAATGGAGCTTAGGTACAATCTATAAGATTCGAACAGATCATCATTGCTGCTTTGCAATTAGCCACGATAAGATTGACGAGTAGAGGACATCTATGTGATATTTCGACAATATGAAAAGAACGTACAAATAATCCCACAACAAATCTATCTACCCAGGCCAGCATTACTGCCTCCAAAAACAGATCCTGGAAAAGTCATCTATCCCCTACTCAGCCAGTCATGACCGCTTATATACAACCGAGCCATCTACAGCTTGGCCTTGTTCTCCTTGAGCCACTGTTCATACCACACCTTTCCAAACTCCTTCCTCTCCCCCTCTCTCGCCTGCGCATCATCAAACCTCTTCTCATGCGCCTCCATAGCAGGGCCCTTCATGAACTCAACCAAGCCCGCGTACATCTCAGCCTTGAGCACACCGTACACGCCCGACTTGCTCTTATCGACGAGCTCCTTCTCCTTGACGAAGCTCAGCAGATCGTCGAGACCTCCGGGTGCGATGCCGTCGGCTATACCTGCTGCCACGGCGTCCTCGCCCGAGAAGCGCTTGGCTTCGAGAACGAGACTGCGGTAGACGGGGTGTGAGAACTTGACGCGGAACAGGGCTGACATGGCGGGCTTGAGGGGCGCGCCGAAGACAAGCTCGTTGAGACAGAGGAAGCCGCGCGGCGAGGGAGCGAGACGGTAGTCGTGTGCCGTGGCGAGCATGAGGCCGCCCGCGAAGGCGTGGCCATTGATAAGAGCCACGGTAGGCATAGGATATCTGAGCTGGTCAGTGCAAGAACACATAGGAAGATGCAGAAAACGCACGTCAGAAAGCGATTCCAGACATCGTACAGCAGAGGCCAGAAGCCCTCTGTCCCAAAAGCATGTTCGAGATCAAGGCCGTTGGTGTAAAACTTTGGTATTCCAGAGGTGGTAGCCACAACGCCGTGAGGATAGCCAAACTCGATGATGTCGAGGGCGTTTAGGATGGTCTTGAGAACGGGGGTCGTGAGACGGTTGTCGGGAGGTGATGTGAGTGTGAGGAGGTAGACTCTTGGTGAGGGCTCGGTGCAGACGAGGGTGCCGCCTGGATGGGCGCCGCATTGGGCGATGGGTAGGGCGAAGAGGGAGGACATGTTGGATTTGAGAGTGGATGAGTAAGGGACGTGGTGAGTGAGAGGGAGTGCAAATGATATAAGACGTGGAGTTGAGGTGAACTAGGTAGTCCAAGTCGATACCTCGGCTCGTGATGGATCTGTTTATCGGACAGCTTTGATTGTGTCTAGGTACATAGAATGTCATATGATATATCGATGCATTATAATAATATTCAATTACGATTCAAGTCTCATAGTTTTGATTGACACACTATTCATCTGAATTATACCTACAATTCAATTCAACCATTGTTTATTCGTGGCTCGCATGTGAACGACGGCAATTAACACAAATTCTGGGGTAAAAGGGTACGTACTACTCATGATGCATCTCCCGAGGTCAGCCCCACTTCTCATGACGGGTACGTACTCCAATTATATCCAGCCAACCATTGTATTCTCTTCACATGCCCCCACGCACCTTGAACTTTGAAGAAAGCTCCCCACCACGAAATCTGTCACTACGTAGTCTACTTGTTCCAACCACAGTCGCAATCATGGCCTCAGACGCCAAAGACAAGGGCTCCATCGTCTTTTTCCATCCTGACCTTGGCATCGGCGGCGCTGAAAGGCTCGTTGTAGACGCTGCTGTTGGTCTTCAGGAGCGCGGACATCGCGTGGTGATATTCACGAACCACTGCGATCCCAAGCACTGCTTTGACGAGTGTCGCGATGGTATGAGTCGCAAATATAGACAAACTGTCTATTCGCCTCGACTAACCTTGACTTGCAGGAACTCTCGATGTTCGCGTTCGCGGCCACTGGCTCATCCCCATGTCCATCCTCTCCCGCCTCACCATCCTCTGCGCCATCCTTCGTCACGTCCATCTCCTCGTCCACATTGCCCTAACAGGCGAACTACACGCCCTCCATCCCCGCGCCTTTATCGTCGACCAGCTCTCAGCCGGCCTACCTCTACTGCGCTACATAGCCCCGGCCGCACCGATCCTCTTCTACTGCCACTTCCCGGACCTTCTCCTGGCCCAGGGCCGCGAGTCTGCCCTCAAGCGCCTGTACCGTCGTCCGTTCGACTGGCTCGAGGAATTCACGATGGGCTTCGCAAGTGCCGTTGCGGTCAATTCTGGGTTTACAAAGGGCGTCGTGGAGAGGACGTGGCCGCAGCTCAAGAGGCGCACTGAGACAAAGGTGGTGTATCCTTGTGTGGACACTGAAGTGAAGGGGGAGGAAGATGCTGGCGATGCTCCGTTCAAGGGTGAAAAGGTCATCCTGAGCATCAATCGTTTCGAGAGGAAGAAGGACATCGGTCTTGCCATCAAGGCCTTTGCTGCTATTCCTGAAGCCGAGCGCAAAGGCTGCCGGCTCATCCTAGCAGGTAATCAACCTTTACAACTCTGCGATGCAGACAATGCTAACTCCTGCAGGCGGCTACGATCCTCGTGTCTCCGAGAACGTCCAGTACCACTCCGAACTCGAAGCCCTTGCCGCGTCCCACTCTCTCGAGCACCTCACCACAAAGACCCTCATAACCGCCCTATCCGCACCCGCCACCGTCCCCGTTCTCTTCCTCCTCTCCATCCCAAACTCCCTCAAGGCCGCGCTCCTCCGCTCCGCGCGCATCCTCCTTTACACACCCGCCAACGAACATTTTGGCATCGTGCCCCTAGAGGCCATGCTCGCTCGTACTCCTGTTCTGGCCGCTGATTCAGGCGGTCCCGTCGAGACCATTGTCGATGGCGAGACAGGATGGTTACGGTCGCCAGAGGACGTGAACGCTTGGGCGGAAGTTGTTCGCGATGCGCTGAAACTAAGTGACGCTAAGGTGCAGACCATGGGTAACAAGGGTGCTACGAGAGTGAAGGAGTTGTTTGGGAGGGAGCAGATGGCCAAGCGCCTCGACGACATCGTGGATGGTATTGTTGCCAAGAAACCCCCCGTGTCGGCTACACGGACTGTTATCAACGCCGCCGCGGTCTTGTTTGTGTGTGTCCTAGGGCTGGTGGTCTCGGGGATACTCGCCAGTAGGGGAAGCCAGGCTGTATCACCAGAAGCTGTAGCTTG
The DNA here is from genome assembly GCA_021655895.1 of Fusarium sp. NRRL 66739. Taxonomy (NCBI): domain Eukaryota; kingdom Fungi; phylum Ascomycota; class Sordariomycetes; order Hypocreales; family Nectriaceae; genus Fusarium; species Fusarium sp. NRRL 66739. Next base: position 20,861 of record JAJJWO010000121.1, read on the forward strand.
AGAGGTATAGCACAGCATAGAGGTGTGGTATAGTCAAGGCATATAGACAGGCAAGCGTGATGTTGGTTGTTTGCAATAAACGTTTATAAGACATGTTGGGTCCTAGTATGTTGGTGTGAGACTTGATAGTTTCAAGATTTGATGTTTTCAATTCGCGGCTGGTTCAAGCTGGCTTACGCTCAGCATTCGGCATATCTTCAACATATATAGTAGGGATCAAATCTTGAGAACAGAAAGCGACGTAGTTCCTCCCTATGTCTATGCTAATGCACCCACCCAGGCTCCCTCAAGATGGGCCTGCCAATGCCACCATATACAGCCCAGCAATAAGATGCAAGGATTCATTCTTTGTGCTCCTGCTCCGATACATAAACAACGTGTCCATGTGCAAGGTCTGGCTTCCAGCGACACGACACGACACAAGGGACGGTCTGGGCGTACGCCTTCATTCAACATGTCTTCATCCTATACTCGTGTCCATCATTCATCCCATCTCATGAACCCATCATTATGCTCATTCCTCATCCATCATCTCCGATCCCACCAAAACACTACCAGCCGTCCCAATGTAACAATATGAGTGAAGAGTGAAATGTTTGAAGCAACTGAACCGCCCACCCATGATATACCGCAAATAGCAATGCAGTGGAAATCCCTCTCTGGGATGGCAGCAACGGTCTAATAACAAGAAAGAAAAAACACCGTATGTAATCCCAGGCCTCATAAATATAAGAGGGCCGAATGCTGCAAAATATTTCTCCAGACTAACAACTTCAAATGCAATTCAACCCATAGAAACAAAGACTTTCGATGCTTATCCAGCATCTAACAAAGTATGTGAGAAGAGGAAGAGAACTAGGTAAATCTTGCCACAAAGCGGGGAAGGGTATCATGTTTCATAGGGCGACATCCCCTCGTCACCGTATGTAGAGGTCGGTACTTTCTTAGCCGTCTCGGTGCTTGCGATGCTGATGTTGGTATCACGCCTTTTGGGATTGAACGCCGCAGGCCGTGGTGTAGGTTGTGTTGGCTTCTTCTTAGACTTCGCCATCAACAGTATCCCGTCATCGCTGCCATCGTCGTCAAAGTCATCCTCCACAGGTCGCGCAACAGGAGTGCTTGTCACCGAGTCTCGCGCTCCCCCTTCCAGGTGTACGGCAAGCGACCCGCTGTCCATAGCAGGCGCGTTGCCAAAAACCTGGTCCATAGGAAAGCCAGCGACAGGCTCTTTGTCAAAAGCCGGTGGCGTAAGGCTATCGGTAGTCTCAAGGAGTTGAGGGTGTGCGCTCACGATGCCCGGTTTGCAGAGTAGTTCGGCTTCCATATCAGCCGACACAGAGCTAGCACCACTGAGCAGAGCCGGCAGGGAGGGATCAGACTGGAACGCCAACATTCGCTCTGATGTGCTTCCCCTAGAGGGGAGCGCTGAGACAGGACTTGTGACTTCACTGGGGCTTGTCGAGGGTGTATCCAAGACCTCCATAGATTCAACGCTTGACGATTTGGTAGTCGGCATCGTATCTGCGCGAGGAATAGGATCATCTCGGGTCCACTCCTCCTGTATAGGTGAAGGCGGGCAGGAGAAGCTGACAGGCTCGGCCAAAGGTCGATCTATTCTTCGCATGTAGAGCTCGTCTGAGTGACGTGAAGGTGATGTTCTGGTGATAGGAGCGCTATCCATCCTTTGGATAGACCGAGGCCTCTGCTTGGAAAACGCTTGTGCTTCATGACGGCTCAACTCCGAGTGAGCCCGATTACGCTGCGACTCAGCCGCGGCGGCAAGTGACGAGGAAAGTAGAGATGTTTCAAGACGTCTCTGCTGTGTACCCTTGCCCAAATCCACGGATTTGACGGGCCGTCCATGGCGAGGGAGCACTTGAACACTGCCAGGAGCTATTGTAGTGCTCACACCCACCTTGGGCTCAGCGCGCTTATCGGTGCTAGAGAACAGCCCACGATCGACCGACTTTGATCGGGAGCTGTCGTCCATAGAATCCAAGTCGCAAGTCTGGCGGCTGATCCCAGCATCAGAATCATGATAATCAGAACGGTATGTGAAACTGGGCGTCGTAGGCGTAGTCTGCGAGATAGGTATGGGAGGGGTTAGTTGAAGGAAGTGATGGCCGAGTTTTCCGTGTCCATGGCTGTGTGCATGGCGGTGGAATGGCCATAAGGAGGCTGCTGAGGTAGACTTCTCGGTTTCACGTAGCGATTCACTTTCGCTATGTGAGTGACCATGGCCCCGGTGAGCACCAGCCTCGGGTAAGACCGTGGCCAAGGGATCGTAGATGACCGATTCGGGTTGTGGGCTAACTGTTTGGCTGACCGAGAGAGGATGCTCTGGCGACGCTGCAGCGTCTCGAACCGCATTGGCGAAGTAGTCATCAGGGCGAAGACTCTTGCGTCGGCTGTCGCGTTGCTGAGGAGTGGGAGGCCCGTTGTTACACATGCTCATGTTATCACCGGTGGAGCTAGCGGCACTACTGTTGGCTCGACGTCGCGTTTTGCTATCACTCCGTTCCACCAGGGGGTGCATTACCTTACCAACGGCCTTCTTGACGGCCGAGCGAGCTCGCTCAAGGAATGTAAGCGGCACAACGGCAGCCGACATTTCCCTTTCATCAACTTGAATCTTGCGGCCAGAGGAAGGTCGAGCAGGGTCGGTATCATCCAGCCAGCCAATGGGGTTCATTATATCATGGACCACCCATGGGTGACGCTTAATGTCTCGTAGCCGAATGCGCTTCTCGGGGTTCTTGGTAAGCATTTGGCGCAACAAATCGATAAGAAGGTTGTCGACTTCCTCATAGACCAAGTCGTTATCGTCGCGGTAGGGGTGCATGTTTTGTCGCTTGTAGAGGGATGTTGCAGCTGGTGAGGTAGATGGGTGAACGGGCATTAAGCGGCGCTTGGGAATATAAACTTCCTCGGTGGCAATCTTGCGGAACATCTGAAATTCGTCCTCGGCGAGAAAAGGAATTCGAGCATAGATCAAGCAATAAAGTGTTACACCAAGAGACCAAACATCTATTTGTTCAGAAACTTTGGGTTGTTCCTTGTCCAAGTCCGTGTAACACAGCTCAGGAGCAAAAAAGGCCGGCGTGCCAACCGTCTTGGCGAGTTCAAGATCATCATCAAAGTCTCTGGCTTCCGATTCAGATACTGTATCGTCAAATTCGCCATCACGGATAGGTCTGCCAAAGTAGGAGACGCCAAAGTCGGAGATCTTAACACGGTGATCCTTGCTCCACAGCAGGTTCGCTGGCTTGATGTCTCGATGGACAACACCTTGGTAGTGCAGATATTCTAATCCCAGAACGGTGTCCCTGAAAGTAGAGCGAGCTTGCTCGAAAGTAAAGCAGGGAACATAGGAGAAGTCGTCGGAAAAAGGGTCGTGTTGTTGGGGGTTGAAATCAACAGACGACATATGAGAGATGATCGAGTCAGCCATACTGGGAGAGCGGCCACGGAAGCCCTCGTCAACGTAGGGGCCGTACATGGTTCCGCCTAGAGCAGCGCTCGAGGTAGGATTAGATCGAAGGCCGCTGGGAGTTTCCATATCATCTTCCCAATTAAGGAATTCGTCAGGGTCCTCCACAGCTCGGGTCGACGAAACGACGGAACGTGATCGCGAGTGGGTTCTTGATTCGTCGTGAGTTGCCTGGCGCGAGATAGGTCTTGATGGTGGCCCGTCACTCATGGCGAAATCCTGCATAGATGATATGCGAGACTGACTTCCCAAACTACTGCTAGGTTCATCGGCTCCTCCATTCTCGAAACTCCAGTGGTTCATTTGGTAGTTCTGTGCCATCCTGGCTCGCTTCATCTGCTTGACAGCTTGGCGGTGCTCGAGTATCTGTTCGTACCGGTCCTCTTCGGGAGTCGGGAGTTCGCCGCGCATTTCACGCTCGATACGTCGTCGTTCGAACAGGCAGATATGAGGGAGGCCTTTCTTTCGCCACACGACTTCGCCGAGTTCGACATGTTCAAGAACCATATAGATCTTTTTGAGTTCGGGATCGTCGATAACTTCGAGGAGGGCGACAACGTTGGGGTGGCGGATCTTCTTCAAGATGGCGATCTCCTTCTTCGTCTTGTCTTGAGGAGACTTTGCCGTGACTTTTCCCAGACGCCGCTTCTTAGAAAAGCGTGGAATGATCTTGATGGCCACGTTTTCGCCTGTTTCGAGGTTACGAGCCAGCTTGACTTTTCCGTGCATGCCACGACCGATTTCTTCGATGACCTCATACTGATTGATGAGTTTCCGGCCTGTGGCGGTATCTGAATCAATGAGAGCCTTGTGTGTCCTGTAATTGACAAATGAATTAGTGTCTGATAAGTGAGACGGTATGCCAGGCTCCCTGGCCACTTCCCCCGCCATAGGCGAGCAAAGTCGAGCGGGAGCGGGATAAGTAAAACCGTAAAGTAAAGTAACTGGAGGGGTAGTATCGCGGCAATTGAAAGAGCTTACTCTCTAACTTTGTGCATCTGTAAAGGGTGCAATAGAGGACTTTGTGCATAATTCGGTGGCGTATTGTTCTCGGAAACAGAGGTGACGAGGTTTTGTCGAGAGCCTGAGGGGCTAAAGAGGCCTGGCGAGGACATTGGGGTGCTGTTGGCCGTCCTCAACGGCATAGAAGAAGAGGAGGGGAGATGTGTGTGCAGCGGCGGGACGCCACGGGTCGCCGTCGAGAGGGAGGTGGACGAGTGTTGCTGCGATAGCGACTTTTGGTGATGGCGGTGGGCGTGGTGGTGATGGTGATGAGGTTGGTGGTACTGTGAGGGATCCATGGCGGGCGAGATAGATATAGAAGCGATCTTGGTCGCCTCGACATGCTGAAAGGGAGCGCAGAGGGCTCGCAAAGGCGGGCCGTTTAGTTGGTGAAGTCACAACAGATGTGACGATGAGTCTATAGTGCCATTGTCGCGTATACAAAGCAACGGGAATCGAGGCCGAGGATCGGAAGGCGGGAGGAAGTCGAAGTGAAGGACGAGACGAGAGATTTGGCGAGAGAGAGAAGTTGAGATGGTCAAATAGGCTGGTCAAAAGAGTAGAGCAAGTGGAGCGGCGCAATGAGAGGAACAGGTCTTGTGTTTTTGGGGGGTGGGTATTTTTTAGTTGGTGTTGGACCCGGGTTTTGGTTGGTGATGTATGGAGGTGGGTACATTATGGGCGGAGGGTCAAGTCCAAGTAGGAAGCACAGTGCCCGTCGGTTCTTCTCCGATGCTGAATGTCTGTAGTGGCAATGGAACATCAGATAGTGACCCCAAGGCAAAGTCCCTACCGTGCGAGGCTTCTCTTTGGGGCTGGGTCTGTGCTCGAACCCATGGCGCCATGATTTCCTTTCCTCTGCCCTCTCTCTACTAAACACACCACCCCTTCTTACAGCGATAGTCCCTCTTCACCAAATTACAGCGCACAGCACTCACACACATAACTCTGTCCGTTTCCGCTCGCTGGCCACCGTTTCGTTGTCCCCAGCAGAAAGTAAAAGTTAATATCTACACAACAAACAGTAACCTGCACTGATAGCTGACGTTTTGCCTCATAGAGCATAGAGTGCAGCCTAACACTATCAGGTACCGACTATCAACGATTCTGCTACCTTAGGTACCTATCGCCTATCTGTCACCGTCTCTGCTCGACAAGTGCTAAGCCTTGGGGTGTAAACACTATCCGCACGCCTCGGGCCCTTGCCATTCTCACTCTTTCTGTGACAGCGATATCTGCGACTGCGGAGTTCGACCCGCCTCTCTCAAGGATCGGGTTTCCCCTGCTCGTTCGTTCGTTCGTCCACCAGCTCCGTTCCCACACGTCGCCAGTTGCCGTCGCCGTCGCCGCTGCCGGCATGGAGATGATCTGTTTTGGAAGAAGCATAAAATGAGGGTTTCTTGAAACCCATCTCGATTATGACCATCGTTCGATGCAATCTCTTACCATCAAGTCAGGGCTTCTGAGAAGCGAGGCTTTGGGCGGGCTAACAGACAAGGGATTGCACATTGCACAAGGGAACACAAAGCACTGGGCAACTTCTGGCCTTGTCCAGCAACGTCTTGGCAACGCTTGGGC
>JAJJWO010000122.1:0-48977 GCA_021655895.1 Fusarium sp. NRRL 66739
AGGAAATTTAACCTCCCTGGGCTGCAGCCCGGCCTTGCTGATCATACCCCTAGTCTCAGTTGGTCTAGCTCGTGGAGACATCTCGACAAGGGGCGCGTGTGTGCGTGTGTCTTTTCCCCGCAGATTCATCAATCTCTGCTCTCACTGCATTCAGTGCATTGAGCGGTTTTGCCTGCTTTGACCCGGCCGAAAGTCGGAGTCTCATGAGAGGATAAACTAGAACTAGCCGCGGAGTTTTGTATTAGCGGTAGCGTTGGATGCGGGGAAATGGCGGCGGCCAATAACTATGCAATGAGGGAGATTGTTGTTTTGGAGATGTCGCTTGGATTACAGGAGATATGTACAGATACGTGCTAATTCCACGTGGAATAAGCATAACTCTTAGAGGGGAGAACCTGGGACGGAATAAGGTACGGATACTTGTAGTAAAACAAGACTCCCGTCTTCTCCAACTGCATCTAATATCGTCTTATTCCCACAATATACTATGTAGGTAGTAAGTTATCTATTCCATCAGAGCAAATCAGACCATATCAGCGTCAGTACAGGCCTTCCCCAGGTTTTTTTCCTTTTTAGCATCTCTCTCCCGCTCCCATCTCCAGATCTTACATCGCCCCCTTCTTTTTATCCACAAAACAGTCAGGAATTAGCAATCGGGCTTTTTCATTCAATTCTTCCCACCCCATGCGTTCTTACCCCGGATTTCTGGGGTAATTTCGGTGGTTTGAATGGTCGAGGAGTAGTAGGCGTTTGTGGAGGGCGCCACTGTGGCCCGTGCCAAGAGACAGTCGGCAATTGGAGTCGGCAACGTTTTTTTGGACTGGACTTGGAGAAGACTACAGCATCATGATAACTTTGAGAGTGATTATGGCGGTGGCGATCATCATCATCATCGCCGTGTTCTTGTGAAACTCTATGTCATTTCATTTCAAACTATACTACCACAGGCAGTACCAAGGTTTCGGCTGTTACCATCGGTTCCTGTCTTGTAAACTCCAAATGTGCCTATCTAACCTTATCATACAGTCATCCCTTTTCCAGCCAGTCCTGTCAATTACATGAAACTCCTAACCTCTCATACAGTACAATGCCATAACCAACTGAACCTCAGCCAGACTAACTTGACTCAACTCTGACTCACCAGACCCCAGGAATGACAGCCCACTTCTTCCCAACCCTATCCTCCCCGAACTTTTCCAGATACCACTTCTTCCCCCTTACAGCCCGAGGAAGCATGCTGCAAATCTCGTTGACGAGAAACGCCCTCGCCGGCGCACATGCCCATCCCGCCGCCATCCAGAACCCAGCCCACTCTACCCACTCGCACAGATAGTGCGGGAACAGCACCCAGCGGAACAGGCCCGCCTGGGGGATCTGGTAGTGCTTCTCCACGTCCGCGTGCTCCCGCTTGCCCTGCCGCTGCCGCTGCATCTCCCGCCGTCGAATGTCCCGCAGCTCCTCGTCGTGGAAGAAGTTGCCCGAGAGCCCTAGGTAGAAGATGAGGATCCCCGCAGAGAACTGCAGAATCGACGACTGCGACCGCCATGCCGCCTCTGTCGTAGGGCCGTACGCCGCCAGCCACGAGCCGAGGCACGTTGCGTTGAAGATCTGGAAGCCAACGGCCAGAAGCCACACTGCCATGTGCAGCGGTGACATGGACGGCTGGAGGTAGGGGAACATGACCGCGCGGTAAGAGTAGTGAATCACCTAAGTTGCCAAGAGTCATTAGTCTTTGCTCCTCGCTGGCTCCGAACGCCTGGGCATGTCGGCTGTCAACTGCGGCACATGAGATGACTTACATACAGACCCGCCAGCACCTTGTTCTGCCAGGGCAAGTCGTCGATGCCGTGCTGCTCAGGAAGCACCTTCATGAGATAGAGGAGCGTGAGGAATCCAGGCGATTCCATGGTCAACCATCCTATGCGGCCCGGCAGGTTGAGACGGCTTTTCACCGAAGTCTTGCCCATGCCGTACCACTTAATAAGCCATTGAAGCGAGCCAATCTGTATACGTTAAAGATGCTTTACAGGCTCATATTGTGAGTTTACTTACAACCGGATAAGATATTTGCCAGACCTTGAGAATGAGGTCGTAGTGCTCTCGAGTGGGCGGTAGCCACCCTTCGATAATAGCCATGGTGAGAAGACAACAAAGCACCACACGCCGAGAGTCTGTGCCGCAGCCAAGCAAGCGGTAGAGTTTGATTTAATCAAACCTTTGAGTAGAATAGAGTCTCAAGCCGCTCTCATGAAACAATTGCCCACTCTGATAAATTAAATCACGTCTTGTGTCTATTGTCCATGATGTCAACTACCGTAGCTACCGATGTATAGCGGGTGCTGCGCAACGACGATTCTGACACCTGTCACCGCCTGCCCAGTTTGACAATCGTACTCGTATTGATATAAACTGAATTCACTTATGTTTCATATCCCAGCTGAAACAAATTCAAATAGCATAGTTAGTCTTTACGCTCTTTTTCAATTTTGGATTATGCACGGCAAGGGTTGGTGGTTGGTAGTGTGGTGCTGATAAGAATCCATATAGATCAAGCCTGAATTTGGTCTATATCAGGACCTCGTAATCACCCTTGGTTGGAGCTGTCATGGATCGATCATACGAATCATATGTATTCTTCCTCAAAACGCCATGCTATAACTATCCCATCTGGGCCCTTACCCATCCTAATGCCTAATCAATGCCATGCCATGTCATGCTACGTCTCACATATACTTCATCACATCACAATGCAATCCCTCTCCTTCTGTCCTCCTAGATTCGCTGATGGTCGTCTGCCCGCAGACTGCACATAAGGTCGTTGCCCCGTCGGCATCGACGAGTTTGCACTCGCTGCTGTCGTTTGCCTCGACATATCAAGGCTGCTGGTTTCGTGGGTTGGATGCCCTACTGGCGGCTCGTACGCCCTGTCATGGGCTGCCTGTTCGTATGAAGGCGGTGCATCATCTGTCCCTTCTTCGGCTGGTCGTGTCACAGCCGGTCGCTGAGGTTGAGGAGGAATCAATGAGCGAACTCTTTGGGCAGGCATTCTAGGCTGTGCATTCGTCGTATTCGTAGTAGGCGCGCTGACAGAACTGTTTCGCCCCGGAACAAGACCGCTGGCTCCTCTAGTAACGCCACCGCCTCGTGGAGCTCCTCGGCTTTGACCTCCCCGTCCTCCCCTACCTCCGCGGTTACCACGAGCCGCGGGTCCTGGCTGTAGAGCCTGCTGCTCGATGAACTGCTCTGAGAGCATGCTCTCCCGTCGTCGCCGTGCCTCCTCTGCTCTATGTCTCTCGTCTTCTTCCTCCTGTAACTGCAATGCAAGAGCCAAGTCTCGATCTTCCTGCTCGGCATTGGGGCTCGTCGGTGGTTCATCTTCGTGTCGTTTACCCCGTCTGTTCTGCACTGTTGTCCATTCGCCCCCATCATTACTGGAATAGTTTCCAGCGCTCGTTGAGGGGGCAGGGCCTCCGGATCCCACAACTCTGAAATCTCCGGACAGGTACTCAGTGTTTCCACCGTTGGTATCAGAAATTGTTTCCCATACAATCTCTTGATGCGACTTGAAACCTGCATCTGTCACCAGTGTTATGAGCTGCATTGACTGTGGGTGGCAATAAAGGGTGCTAAAGTGATCGTTTCGGAAAAGGATGGCGAAAGTGCCAGGTCGAATGGCTTTCCCGATGACTTCGATCCCCCAATGGGTAAGCTGAGTAGCCGAGCTATCCAAGAAGTCTTTGATGATCATAATATCTTGGTAAAGTTGCTGTTCAGACTCGCTAAGTCCACCTTCAGGATCCGACAGTTTCTCCTCGAGCTCCTCCTCTCGAAACAAAAGATTCTGTACGTCCTCATAGGATGCAGCCTGTCGTTCCAGGGCTTGATACACAGGCTCGGATTTTGGCGGTAGCCATCCATGGATCAACGGGATTGAAAAGGTGGCATATAAGCTCATTTCAGCTGTGTTCTCAAAGGTTCCAGGAATCAAGTCTCCTCGTTCAGCAGGGTGTAAGTGTGTTAGCGATGTACGCTTGTAAGCATTAATCATGCTTTCTGTTGGGATGAAGCGCGGGTTGACATTCATGCCCGTGTGTAGGCTTTGTAAGAAGGCGTATAAATCGCCAACATCTGGCAAGGCATCTTCGGAGCTGGTTCTTCGTGGTGACATAAGCTCGTCAAAGACGGCGTCCAAGAGCAGATTCAAGCTAACTTGCTCCCTTGAGCGAAGCGTTTGGACTAGCGCAGTGTCTTCGTTGTCGGCAGGTGTTGTCAAGGTAAGGGCATTGACCAGAGCTACAAGGGGGCATGGCCCGTTTGCGTTTTGGATCAAGATCGGGGATGTTCGTGGATTCGTTGATGAACTTGCATCGTGCCATTGGATATTCTTGATTTGGTACGTCTCGGTTCTTCCATCGACTGGATCTCTGGAGGCTCTCCAGCTTGACGGCTCTGTTGGCAGCGTCGGTTGCCTAGGAGGTAAGGGAGGCTTTTCCTCTGTAGGTTCTTTGGTAGGACTTGTTGCAGGCTCTGAGTCTATCAGATTCCAGTCGTCAGGCGATACCGACCTTATTTCTCCAGTGGCCTTGGCTTTCCCCTTATCCACAGCACCTATGTCGTCCCAAATATTTGTATCCCCAGTAAGCTCTGCCGAGAGCTTCATGGGTGGTGCGGGAGGCTTATCATTCTTCCCCAAAGGATCCTCGTCCCAACCGGGAGACTCTCTGCCGGAAGGTAAAGAAATCATACCCGGCGACACAGAAGAAGGTGGTTCCGGTGTTGGTGCCCAAGCGCCTCTTGGGTTGTCGTCTAGTAAATTTGGGATCTGCTGTGAGGGTGGTGGTGGTGGTGGTGCGCTCTGCGCCTCCATTGTTGGTTGCCATGGGTTTGTATTCGAGTCATCGAGACCGAGTTTTGAGAAAGATTCTGTTGGTGGTGCTTCTTGGCTTTGAGGAACTTTCTTCCTCAGAAAGGGATTTGTTCCTGTTCTGTCTGGTTTCAGCGCCGCAGGCGTCTCTCCAAGGTATTGTCGATCGCCTGGCTGTCTCGTGGGCTCTCCCCACGCCTGCTCTTCTTCCTTTTCTAGCGTATCGAATGCGCCGCCGGGTCTGAGGGATACAGGGACTGTCTGAGGAGTTGTCTGGTTGGCTGAAGGCGCTTGTCCATCACGGCGGGGTCCGACATCTTCCCAACCGCCCTCACCACCTTCTGCCCAAGGATTATTCGACATTGTTTTGCGACTTTCGTCGTATTCGAAATGACTTCAAGCTTGAGAAGTCCGGTTTTCAGAAAAAAACATCAAGTAACGAACATGGGTAAGTGGACGTTGGTCCGTCGCGGGTTGTAGCCTGATGCACTACCACGACGAGCGCACGACTGCGGGGGAGTGATTCGAAGCGGCTACGGAAGCGTCGTACGCCAGCTGCACGAAATCGAAAGCGCTAGAAGCTGTACAAGGACAATCCTGATCGCAAAATAGAGCTCTCTATACCAATGTGTCAATATCCTGGCTCTTGAGCTTGGTTTGTTCGTTGCAACAAAGCTCCTGTGGAGAGATGTGTCGTCACTGGTTGCAGCTAGGTCCAATTCTGTATATAGCGATGCAACCAGAAAGTTCACGCTCAGATCAATTCCGCCAATGACTGTTGAAGTACAATAGTAAAGCAACGTAGCAAGATTTTGGAGAACTGATTTTCAGCACAAGTTGCTTGTTGAAAGATAAGTAAGGATTAAAGTTCTGTAAACGCTTCAGCTGCCAACTTGAAGTTGGCTGGATGCCTGCTGCCCCGCCACCGCTTATCGTAGCGGCGTAGCCACACACCGCCACAAGCGATGACGTGTGCGGGCTCAGGTACGATGCAATGTTCCAAATTGCACCAGTTAAGGCACCTTACTCACGGCTGATACTTTAGAAGTACTTGGTTGAAGCATGTGCTATATCACAGTTTCAACTCTTACCTACTCTTAATTTTATTGATGATTACATAACAACGAGGAAATGAATGTTGGAGATGAAAAGTCCAGGATTGAGGGACTTACACGGAGGCTGTGGAGGTCCTACCACCTGGGGTAATCGAGATATCACCCCACAAAGCAACAATCCAAGAGCATTCAATCGCCAAGTGGTTGCTCCTTAAGAAGTACTCGGTATGGAGATAGAGTCAAGGTAGCCCCTAGATCAAGGAACAGCCTGGTTTGTTAGCTTTCATGGCCCATCTGCAGGGTCTCCTAACAAGAGCTAACAGCTCTCCAAACGCTTAGACCAGTCTAGTTTCAAGGGTCTAAGACAACCTGCAAAGATTGTACTTGGCAGCAGAGCATTTGTCAAGTAGAGATTGGATTGCATTCTAAACGCAAATTTACCCCTCATCCATTTATAACCTTGCTTAGGAAATACACCCTTAAACATTACACGCTGAATGATATCTTGATTATGGGCGTCATGATCCCGCTGCGTGTCAGGTTAAGAGTCCTTGGTCGCCATGCAGTCCCAGAAATGCCACAACGCCAACTCCCTATACAAGAAAGGCACATATATCCACTGTTCTCGACTGTTTGACTATGCATATCCTCATCGACTAACTCCAAGATTGCGTAGTCGCTCGCACGAAGGCATTGTGTATGTCTCTGCCAATGCCATCTTATCCGGGTCCTGGTAGAACCATCCCTGAGCGGCATCCCTCAACCGCCGTTGGTACATCAGTTCGTTTTCGCATTCATTTTTCAGATGCCTCAAGAGCTGCTGTTCAGCTGTGCGGTCGAGTTTGTGGAGCTTGCCTTCGGAATACTTGGCGACTTCGTCAGGGTTCACATAGTAGTCCACTCCCAAGTTCGGTGTCGTGCGCTGCTCGGTGTAGGGGTGTAGAGGGTTGTCGTAAACCATGCGAGGGTTTGATGCTGATGACCCACTCTCGCTGGAGAAGAGCGAGGTAATTATTGGAAGGACAAAGAACAGAATGATCGGCAGTAGACCCAAGAAGGTCTGGAAGGCATTGCCTTCGTTTTGTCGACCACGATCAGCCTCACGCGGCCGCGTCCGCGGCCTTGCCCCGCCAAACTGATGGACTCTGATTCCAGGACCGCCGCCAAAGTTAAAGACAAATTGAGGACCTGTATCAAAGGCTGTGATGTTAGTGCAAGTTTCAAATACTGAATAAGCTCTGCTCACCTCCGAATGGGCCACCACCGAAGCCGCCGCCGCCGCCAAAGAAACGGGCAAACATCTCCTCTGGGGTCAGGTCGTCGTGGAACATGGGGCCACCTCTACCCATACCACCGCCAGCTCGTTGATTGAAGAAAGGATTATTTGCCTGGGCGCTGGCAAAGCGACTGTCGGGGTCTGTGCCGAGTCGGTCGTACTTTTCCTTCTTCTCCTTATCGCCCAAGATTCCAAAAGCCCTGCTGACCATCTTGAAAGCCTCGTCTGCGTGAGGGTGTCCATTCTTATCAGGATGGGTCAGAAGCGAAAGCTTCCGATAAGCCTTCTTGATCTCGGATTCAGAACATGTCTCTTTAACACTCTCTAGATTGAGGATGTCATAAAAAGCGGTGGCCTCGCATTTTCGGATGCGGATGACTGCTGCCTCTTGGTCGGGCGTAAAGGATCGTCCTTGGTTACCCTGCTTATGATCGCGAGACCGAGCCGAGCCGCCCGTATCAGCTCCGGAAGCGGTTGCGCTGGGCATCGAAATGTTTTTATCGCTCAGAGGTCGCTAGAATTAGATGGTATTGTTGAGAGTACGAGTCGTCAGTCGTACGTCGAGTGTCGGTAACGAAAGTGGTTTTTTGTTCGTCGAGGATGCGCCAAGAGCGAAGGTGGCTTCTTTAGAGAACAGCGACACGCAGGTAGTGGCGCTACCTACAAAGGGCGTGTGCGCGATAGTCGTTAGATTCTAGGTGCTGTGTACGAATCGCATGAGTGTGCACAGGTGAGAGAAAGATGGTTGATATGGTGATGCAAAGAGGATGCTAGGAATTTGGTGTTTTCCTGTCGGACAATCCCTGGTCGTTCTTGGGGTGCCCGCTCCTGCTTCACCACCCGTCTCGTTCGTTCTCGACTCCACGTGATACCCCACCATGAAAATGTCCTACCCTACATCACTTACACGGGCTGAAAGTACAATTACTTCTGTCTACATTCTGGAATATCTACTCTTCTGGTCTGATGGATGATATTTCATGTATACGTGGAAGATATACCGACTCAAGGATTATGTATCTAGATCAGACACGGGCGCTATCGGCAGAGTCTTGGGTGCTTTGGCATGACATTTAGACAGCCACAAGAGACAGGCTCCTCTGGCAGGAAGACCGCTATTTCAGCGATAGTACTCATCCACTTGAAATATGTTTATGGCCTCTGGTTTACCAATAATGGTTACTTGACTCAAGGAGACTATAGACGTCAGGTAAGTATATACAACAAAACAATCACCTACACAGCCCTACACCTGTCCACACGCCCGAGCTTCACATCAAGAATATTCCTCTAAGCAGCAATAAACTGCTTAATCTCAGGAAGAATCTTCTTGTAAGCAGTACCGTCACTCGGCTCCATGCTGAACATGTAGTCATGCCACCAAGGGCCAGCAGCCCACCAGAGCCAACCAGTCCAGACGTCTGAGTTGTCGAGCAGATACTGCAGCTCACCCTTGAGAGCCGTGATGCAATCAGGGTTGGCAGCGCCAGCCGTCTCACCGATAATACCCTTCTTGCCGTTATCCTTGAGCCACTTGGTAGCCTCCTTGAGACTCTCAGCGCCAATGGTGGTGCTGACGCAGGCCTCATGGGTACCCGATCTGTCTGAATCGAGGTACTGGTGCATCTCGTAGATGATCTTATCCTGGGGATCCTTGAGATCCTTCATGGCTTCGCCGTTACCGCTGGAGACCCAGCTCCAGGCGCCAGTGTAGGCGTTGCCTTCGACAAAGATATATTGCGAGGTTGCGCCGGCGCCGCGGATGGCGTCGATGGCGGCCTGGTTGAGGGCGGCAACGACTGAGTTCTCCATATCATGGTACTCGTTATTGGTGTCGAAGATGACATGCTTGTTGTTGGCAAAGCGCTTGGCTATCTTTCCCCACCAAGTGCCAAAGTCCTTGGGACTGTTGAGGACATTGCCGGCGAAGCGACCAAAGTTGTGAGGGTTCACAATAGCATATGCGCCCCTGGATGCGTTAGAATAATGACCGGAACGGTAGAAGTGATAGACTGACTTGCTGGTAATGTGGTTGATGACCTTCTCAAAACCGCTGAAGTAGGCCTCATCAATGGCACCAGTGATGCCACTGGGGGTCATTCGTTCCATACGGAAGCCCACACGGAAGGTGTTCATGCCAGTGCTGGCGAGAGTCTAACATAGTCAGCATCTCCACGATGAGTTGCGAGTGTAAGTCCTTACATCGATGGAAGCGGTAGTAGGCCATATGTAGTCGGTGCCGAGCTTTCCAGGGAGGTGATCCTCACCAAACTCACCACCAGCTTCGTTAGATCCAGTAAAGAGGAACTTGCCTGCAGCCCGCGTGGAGCTGGGAGCGGCCAAGGCGAAGGAAGCGCCAGCGCTTGCGAGAAGAAGATCGGTGAAACGCATGTTTGTCTAGGTACGGGTTGTTTCTTGTTTCAAATGATTGTGAGGTGATCGATCAACGAGCCATGAAGAGCCCAAGGAAGTTGGGATGCCAGGCTCGTATATATACACATTCATCACATCTGGTGTGACGAGCAGTATGGTGCACGGAACATAGTCCTCCGTAGCGGCAGATGCATTGAGTGGGATATGACAAGGGGAAGGTTAACCCACACCTGCGATGGTTTCCCCGTGCGCCCACATACCCATAGACTCGGTCGGCATATATCGAATTTCATCAAGATCCTGGAGAAAGAATGACATGGTCCGGTTGAGGTGGACGGCAGAATGTGCCGTGTTCCCTGCTGGTTTGTCTGAAACAAGAGCTAGTCTGCCCCTGATATTTCAGAGACGATGTATTTTCCGGCAATGAGAGTATGCGAGCAGGTAGAATTCTATTAGCATAACTAAGAAATACGGTATGCTATAGGCATCAAACTTAATAGCAAAGTGTCGACAGTTCAGGGACACCACTTGGTTGTTGATGTTGTTTGAGAAATCTCAATGAAATGACCTTTGAAAACCACACGAGAACAGAATAACGTAATAAGTCACACAATGTTTTGAAGGATGGTCTCTTGTTGAAACAACCATTTTCGTTTCGTTGGTGGGATTCTTTCTCCGTTTAAACAAGTCCGTCCATCCATCATCAGGTTCCGGTAGATCGGCTCGGGGTGGTCACGTGCATGCTTACGGACCGGAAAAACACCCCTGCGGCCCCGAACAGTCGCATGGCGAAGCTTGGTGATGGCAGCCTGAAATTTCGAGAACGATATGTGCCAGCGATAATGCAAGCAACACGGGCTCTCCTCAAGCGTTCCGTGTGGAAGGGTATGTCAATCTCGTTATCGTGAGTTCTCTGCACAGCTAACATTCGTCGATAGGACCACACTTGGTGCCGTAAGCCTCCGAAAACCGATCGATTTCCCTACCTGTTCTAACATGCGATAGCCTCCCGATTGTCTGGCCCAAGAACACGAGCGACAAGGTCCCTCCGGTCCGAACACAAGCTCGATCAGCCACGATTCTTCCCAACTTTGTCGGTCTCAAGTTTCAGGTGCACAATGGCAAGGATTACCTTGAGGTGACCATTACTGAGGATATGGTTGGACACAAGCTTGGCGAGTTTTCACCGTAAGTCTCACGGGTTGAAAGAAGAGTGATGGACAATACTGACTGGTTAAAGTACACGGAAGCCCAACATCTGGGATAAGAGGTAGACTGTTTAAATAGGAGCTGGAATCTGAGTATACCCATGTACAAAAACTACATGTAACATCACTAGAGCACAATGATTTCAACGAAGGGATCCATTCGCATATGAAGGCGATCTATTGCAGCCAGCTAAGACTTTCTGGCTTTGATGTTGATATCATTGACGGACCCAAACCTTCCGTAAACGCCAAACCGTAACGCCTTGCAATCGTGTATCCATGTATCTCAACCAATGCCTCAGCGGTAGAACTCGCTCCGCTTGACGTTGACACCGTACTCTCCAACAGCCATGCCCAGATCCTCCATCGTAAGGACGGTCCTGTTCTGGCTGCCACCTTGACCACCACCGCCATAGCCCGGTCGCTGAATACCCAGCGGCGCGCCCTTGTTCTGGTCCTTGCTTCCGGGCTGTCCCGTCGGCTGTCCGGGAATGGGGAACCCGGCAGCAGCGCCAAGAGAGCCCATAGGATTGTTGGTGTTGGAAGATGCTCGGATCCGACTGTACTGGTATGCGTCCGCGGCGATGTCTGCGATGAACTTCTGGGTGGCCAGGGCGAGCAGTCGCGCAAGACGGGGGTCGGTCTGTGGTGGAGGTGGAAGACCAGCTTTGGTCATGTAGTAGTTGGTGACTGCATCAGGAATCTGCGCTGTGTTAGATGCGTCGAAAAACCGAGTTTGAGTAACCTACAATAGGTGCATAGTCATCCATCTTGTTCAGGAACTCTCTCAGAGAGACATCCTTGCGGGTCGGCAATCGCGATTCTGGAACCGGCGGCGCAGGGGGCGCCTCATCAGAAGGTCCATCGGGCGCAGGGGGAGTCTGCTCTGTCTTTTCGGGCGCATCACTAGCCATCTTGACAAATTTGATGAAGACGATGTGGTTTGGATGGTGAAGTTGTAAGACTGGCGAGGTGCAAGTCGCGTCAGAGAGGCAGCATCACGTGATTCCATGTCATGGCTGCTGCTCTGCATGAGCCATGAGCCGGATATTGCCAAGAAGCTTAATTGGCCTAATTAATCCAAGGATAAGGAAGTAGGTACTCTTCTGATTCAGTGTGTTGATCATTCCTAAGCTACCATCTCATCGCTCTTGCATAACGCCCCTAAATGATTTCCTGATACAGGATAGGTTGTCAAGATCAGATATAATGTAAACAAACTACACTCTATTTTGACTTGACAGGGTACTGAAATCAACAATCCTTTTCCCCAGAACCTCCAAGCCAAACGGCGACGCCATTGTAATTACCGCCTTGTTGACCCCCAACCCAACGCCGTGCATGCATCCTCAGAAGCCGGATCTGTCGTGACCGAATTGTGGTCTTGTCTTGCGTTACAGCTCCCTCATCGTTACAATATTGACACGTGTAAACGCGTCTTGAGAGCTCGGTGCTCTATTCGTACATGTATCTCAGTGCCTCTCCTGATAACTTAGACAGGGAGCTTGAACTTCTTGCCCTTCATGACCTTGGTGTAGTAGATATAGAAGAAGTCGCTGTACAGGATGGTTTGAACGATGCCGGCAACAATGGCGATGGTGTCGACCTTGTGGTGCTGCTCGGCGAAGTATCGGTAGATCCAGTTGGGAATGTAGAGGGCGCGGTAGCTGCCGAGAGCGAAGAGGTAGTGAGTGGTGATGGTCTCGGCCTCACCGGTTCGCTGCAGCATGAAGAGCTGAGGGAGGATAGCCACCGACTCGAGCCAGATGGAGAAGGCCCAGAGGATCTCGGAGACAGTGTAGCGGTAGGGAAAAACGACAGCGAGGACAGCGGCTCCGGCAAGCAGGTACTGGACACGGAAGGTATCGACATTGGGATCGTTGGTGGGCTTGTAAGCGTTGGTCATGAGGTAGATGATGTAGCCCTGCGAGCCGAGGAAAAGAATCTTGAAGATGAAGTTGTACACGCTGTCGGTTGAGAAAATGTCTAGGATTGGTTAGGAGTGCGCTGAGGAGAGCTTGACGGGAGACTGCGTACCGAGATAGCGGGTAATATAGACAAGCATGTAGAGCATCTGCGACTTGAAAGAAATGCCTGAGCAGCTCTGATGTTTGTTAGTGGTGTTGGTTGGGTAACTGGCAAGGAAGGACAAACGTTGAGCTGCACCATCTTGTGCAGCAGAATGAAGATGGAGGCGAGATGCGAGAAATCCGCTGTTGGAGCCGTTAGCAAGATTATGATGTGATCTGCATCGTCAAAACGTACCCGCGATTCGGAAAACGTTCAAGGGCATGGTTGCGGTATTGTTGTTGTCGCGAAGCTAAGATAAGAAAGAAGACGAAGAGGACGCAAAGGGCCGCTAGGAGCGCAGCGAGTGGTAAGCGAGCGGCAACCTGTCAAAGGTCGTTGAGTGAGAATACAATTGAATGTGTTCGAGACGACGGTTGTTGTTGATGGCTCGAGGATTGACAAGGGAGCTGAAGGATCATGAAATGAAAAAGGACACGACGCGATTGCAAGCTTATTGGGTGGTGCAACTACGTAATGTCTGGCATGTGTCAGGTACGTCGCCACAGCGCACATCAGCCACATTTAGGAACTGTGGCTAGTTAAACACGGCAATACTAGACCTGAGTGGATGATTTTTATTAAAAATATGAACGGAGTAGAATAGGCTCTTGGATATACATCAATGAATCTTTACACTGTTCCGGGAACTTTAACGACGTCTACGGCCTCCTTGGTGATGATGATGATGATGATGATGATGCCAGCCAACAGGCCGCGAACACAGAGTCAGGCTCTCGCGTCATACGAAGCATTAACCTCGCTGAGACTTTTCATATCACTATACTCGCCCTGAAACTCCTGATTTAGTTCAAACTGAGATGAATCCGGAAGTCCAGACTTTTCTTTGAAGAGCGTCGTGGGAACCAATATGGTGGCTTAACCCAAATAAGGGGACTCAGGCATCATTGACACCTTGACGGAATTTACTGTAACCCTTTAATGTGCAGTACAAGGCTGTGTAAATATGTGGTTGGAGGAGACAGAGAAACCCTCGAGTCCTTTGTCTAACTTTCTGAGATCAGCTTCCCGGGCATGTTTGGTTCTGTTCTTGAACGGATATGCATTTAAGATGGCATCCCATCGAGCCAGAAATTCAACTGTCAACGGGAAAGAATTGCCACGGACTAACCCAAGACCTGAGGGAAGAACATCGCTGCGGCACAAAATTGCACGATCCAGCGCATACGCTCGTGAGAGCCAAGCATATCAGGAGGGGGCTGGTTAGGTGAGACCTGCTGGGGAAATAGAGCCAGCTCGGTCGCCATTGTTGTGTAGAACTGCTCTTGCAATAGAAGTGCTATCTCCCCCTTGAACACTCGTGGCTTGACCACTTTGGGGTCCTGCACATTGAGTGGTTTCTATCAAGCTTGTAGCAGTTGATCGGCAGCCATATAAAGAGCTATTTCAGGGGCGAAAAGAGTTATCACCACCCATTTTATCTTGGTGAGTAGCAACTCCACCATGATTACCACTTGACTGTATATACGATAGTATTACTATATACGTTCGAGAATGAGAAGCTGTACTATGATACATGACTTGACTTGAGGAGCGTGCGGCGCCGCTCCTTCGTATACATAGAAGCTCGAGTGACCACACCCTTGTTTAATACAAATGCTGTCTTGCTTAGACAGCCTTTTTACTAGAACAAGGTCTGAGGCGGTTGTGTCTCTCCAACATGACCCTTTGGTTCCGAGGGTGGTTGAGCACGTCCGTTCCTTTGTACCGTTGCCGTCGACTTTGTTTCGTGCTTGTTTCATCAGTCTCTTGCATGGCATCAGGCCACTTTTCTCCTATCGGCAATGTCACTTAGTCTGCAATTAATCTTTAAGGAATAGTGAAGAAAACCAAATATTGTAAAAAACAAGAACTCACTCCTCTTGTTCCCTTGTCCTCATAACTCCAAGACTGTATCCAAATGTGTTTCCGGTCCTGTTAATTGGACATTTAGATGCAGTCAAAGACATCTGAGTAGACCCCCTGAAAGCCTCTCAGAAGCTTAGTAGTTATAGAGGGATTTCTGTATCAGCTGGATGTTGAAGTACAGGCTTGTGGACAAAGCTTGTTGTTTGTTATTATGGTAGCAACTGGTCTTGACAGCAAAGAGTCACCGACCACTTCCGAGGTCTGACCTAGAAGAACTTGAGAGCCATTTTCAGTCCAAGCTCTATATCAGACTCATGGTGACTTGGTAACAGTTTGAACAAGCTCGAAGCTGGTTGGAGTAATGACGACCAAGTTGAAAGCCTTTCCCTGTTGACCAGAGTCGTATATACAAGTCGAGAATGTACAGGGCGAAATAAGAGAATACGCCTGCCCAGAGCTCAGTATTTAGTGATTTTGGCTTGTGCTCGATGAAGAGCATATGTGCTGGGCAAAGTAAGATATATATGGTTGCCCAAGACCCATTATGTGCCGATGAAAATAGTGTTTCTGTGTCTTCTCCTCGCATGATGTTGACAACCATGACCAGGTATGTAGAGACACTATATTCGTGTGTGTATGTCGTGCTGAAATGCCGGCCGGCAAAGTAGCAATAGGAACGAGTTCATCTTGTAAAGGAATGGTGAATTGACAAAAGAGTGTGAAGTGGCGACGAAGAACCAAGTAACGAAGAATGAAGTGACCAGGAAGAATGAAGTGACCAGGAAGGGTGGAGTGACCAGGAAGGGTGAAGTGACAATCCAAGCAATGCGTGAAGAGAAGAGGAAAGGGTTCATCTTATAAGTCGAGGGAGCCTCCTTTTTATACGTGATCATCAGCTTATCAAGGTTAGGATGTTTACGCATCTTACCGTGACATTCTCCATCATGTTGCAGATGCATTTGGGCAATTTACGAACAGACATCTTGAGATATCAGCAATACGTGCATGATTATGTCGAGTAAAACCCATTCAGTCCCGCCAAAGCTTTGACTTCTCGTCCATCAGTCGGCAATCTGCCAAATGAGAGGAGAACCCAGAAATAGGACACCCTCAATGAAAAGACTGAACTATTATTCATCAACCGCTATGATGCAGTTTGTTAGACAGGTCTTGGACTTGTGCTGGCGGCTCATTCCTCAAGAGCCCAGTTGTTGTTAGTCAGTTACCTTTTATGGAAGGACATGACATGTAAGTGAGTGGGAGGAGGGTTTTGGTATTAGACTCAGAAGTAGAAGTGAAGATAGGAACCTTCCCCTGAAGTATATAACTTAGGACCAATTAAATGTGTACAAATCTGCCATAAGGCCAGCTCAAGGTTTAACGTTGCGTGTGACATAAAAACTTATTGTTTACATGTGCTATGCTCAATCCGGTATTTTCCCAAGCCTTTCTTTTATAAAAGCCCATACATGAGGAAACCATAGAGATCCTGGAGGCCTCTATGCAAGGCTTTGAGCTCCTTGCAGCCTCGATGTCAGCACAATTCCCAGGAACCTTTGTCAGACATGTCAAAATGTGTTCTCGGTAACTTATACAATGACTTACACTGTTGTATTCTATTTATCTCTGGAAATCTCTTATTTTTCCTGTCACAAAGAAGCTCAAAGGACTCTGTCATGTCGTCGATGTGGGGTTGTAAGGCAACAATCCTTCATCATTTCCCCTGAGCGACGACTAGAGATGAAGCTAATTCAACTTTGATAGGAAGCAGCTCCGGGGTCCCCATACACAATAAAGGCAGCTTAGGCCTCTATTACTTGCTCTCAATCTGAGCATGCCGCTGCCACTGCCTGCCGGCCCGCCAGCCAGCAAGAAAAGCAGCACGTATCGCAACATGTTCAATTCCCACTCCAACCACTATTCAAAGCCTCAAAATATCCTCAAAAGCCACACACAACAGAGAAATATCAAATCTAAAAAAGGAAAAACATCAAAAAAGAGGCGCCGGTGCAGAGCAGCCAAGTGACGAAGGCATCACCGAGTTTTCTGTGTCGGGTGAGGCGTGAAGTGAAGTCGGGTCTTCCAATCCGGTGCGGGTACCAAGCAGTACGGAAAGGTTAGTACTCATCTGACGACCGTTCGACCACGAGGCCACTCTGCGTTGTTGAAGGAAGAGATGTTACGCGGGCTGATATATCTTTGGCGGCTTGACGGCTGTCTGGCAGCTGGTGGGAGTGGCAGATGGACAAAGTGAGAGGGGATGACCTAATCACTGAGTGTGCGAGTACAGAAGGGGCCTATGAGGGAGGAGGGATAATGTTCTAGTTACCTTAATCAGCATTAGTTGAGTATTAATCGAGTGTGGTATATCCTTGTGGTGGATTCAGGGGCTCGATTTCTGGCTTGCCATCACACTATCATCAGTACTTCTGTTTAGGAGCTATAAGCTTAGAAGAGACAAATGAATACTTTTGATTGGAAATTTTATGACATAGTGCTCTATATAAATATGTCTGCTAATGACTTCCCATCCCTACATTGCTTTGATGATATGGTGTCAGCTGGGGGAAGCCGTGGAAGGGTTGGGACCGCTTTCTGCGCAGTTTACAAAGATCTTCATATATGAATAACAGTGATAGAAATGAATCTGAATATGATATTACCTCGCATATGGCCCAGAATTCTATCGCTGTTCAGTCGAAACCACTGTTCTTGTCGCCTCCTTTCATAGCCCTTCGCCAGAACCATTGTCATTGAACAAAGACTCAACAAATAGATTTATAAAGCAGCTTTGTTACAAGTCCAATGTTCAGTTTTGCCTCTGGTCCGTTTGCTATAGAGATACGGTATCGCCCAGATTCATTGTGCTATTAACAGCAGTGGAGTGCTGTTTGCCATTGTCAGTTTGACACTGCTCCTGCTATTGAGAAGACTGGTAGTAAATAAATCTATTCAACCCATGTAAACACCAAGGAAAACTGATCATACAACATCACCTCATTCCCTCATACTCTCAATCTCTAGAGCAGTTCCGTCACTTCAACACCATACCGGCATCACGATGCTATCCCGCAACGGCACACCCCCAAAGTCTCCTCCCGCCGGCACTCCCGCCTCGTGGATATGGAAGTGCCAGAGGTGCTCAATGAACTACAAGCTATCCGTCACCCGTCGATGCCTCCGCTGCACCGAGACCAAGATGACGGGCATCTCCCGCACACCCGCCGCCAAGCGCCGCCGCCGTCTAAGTACGCTCAACACCATCCCGGCCGCCGACGGCCATGACTACGACTTCTGGACGGCCAAGAATGACTGGCGCCGCTTCCGTACCGTATACAAGGTCGACCCCAAGGCCTGGAAGCGCCGTACGATGCGCGAACTCGCCGGATCCAGCGGCCGAATGCGTAAGACCAAGAAGATTAAAATTGAGAACAAGAGACGCCTCGAGATCACCCAGGGCCGGTTGGAGCGTATGCTGAGCAACAAGCATTCATGCGAAGCCGACTGTGATTATCCCAGGCAGTGCCACACGGAGCGATACGAAGCATATATAAAGGATCCCAAAAGGGTTGTTGGTGGTATAAAGGTGCCAGCGGCCCCAGACTCCGACGACGAAGAAGAAGAAGAGGAAGAAGAGACCAAGGGCAAGCCTCCTCTATGCAGCCTTTTGCCAGATTTCGACCAGCAGATGACCGACCCAGAAGACGTTGGTGACGATGACGAAATCCTCGTAGCATATGAGGCTCAAGAACAAAAGGAATGGTTTGCTACATCGCAGCATCCTTCTGATGATAGCGACAATGAAAGCAACGAGACATCGGATGTAGACGGGACAGTCACTGGTTATACTGGCATTCAGTACATGAGCTGCCGACGCCGACGCCCATAATCAGGTACCCAGTATACCGATAGAGAAGGGTTTTGGGTTCAAGGTCGGACGAAAAGAAATGAACAAATCAAACTTGACAGGCGGGCAAAAGCAGGGAACATAATTGCTTTATTAATGGTTCAGCAATACCTGCATCATACAGCGAATTGATAGATAATTGCACTCGGAATTCATGACAATCCAACATCTCATCTCGGTGACTAAACCAGGAACTCGTATTTTCCGTGTCTACCTAATCCAGTCCATCAGCACAGCGGTTCAGTGTCGCATCTCATACCAGACACCAGGTGAAAACACAGTAGTCGTACACCGCTCGCGTAGCGAAAATAACACATTGCGTTTCGTCATAACGCGAACTCTCTTCGATGGCGCCGGCTTCTCGAGTCGACGCAAGAGCTTTTTGTGTGCCTTTTCAGCGCAGGCGTCTTCAGCTATCCAAGCTGCGGTCGTGCGGACGTCCCCTCATCTCGCGACGCCCCCATCGAATTCGAATTCAAACATTTCTGCATTACCATCCCATATAACAGTATACCGCAAGACCCAAGGAAGCAAAAAGTAAAACCAAACCCCTTGTAAAAACTGTCTTAACCCTCAAGCGCCTTGGCCTTCTTCTTCTGCTCGACCTTGAGCAGCAGGGCGCGGTTGATGTGTGGCAACACACCACCGTAGGCGATAGTCGCACGGATCAGAGTGTCGAGTTCCTCGTCACCACGAATGGCAAGCTGAAGGTGGCGGGGAGTGATACGCTTGACCTTGAGATCCTTGGCAGCATTCTGTTAAATCATGTCAGCATAAATTTCAGGCAACAGTGGCGGATCATTGGGCAAGAACTTACGCCTGCCAGCTCCAGTACTTCAGCAGTCAGGTACTCAAGAACGGCTGTAACGTACACGGCAGCCTTGGCACCAACGCGCATCTTCTGCTGAGTGTTCTGCTTGAGGAAACGCTTGACACGACCGCAAGGAAACTGGAAGGTTCTATGTTAGCAACAGCTTGGTCAGAGCCAGCAGCCTCCGATGGAGCTTGCTTCCTGAGCCGTCTCTGTTTGCGCATTCCATGCCGTCCCGCATCAGTTTTAAAATGCAAGTGGTGCCGCTAGCCGTTCAGCATGGAATAGCTGATTGCCGATTGAGCGCATAGGTGAAAACACGCAAAAGGTTTCGAAAAAAAGATGCGCTGTCATCGTGAAAATGTTTTCTCGTCGTGCGGAGAAGGTCGACGCGTTGGGAGAGGATCGTGAAACTTGAAATACGTGGGATGCGGGACAGGGAATGCGCGCAAATCGGTCGGTGAAGCAAGCTCGTCCTTGTCTGCAGTCCGTCGAGTCCAAACTCACCTGAAGACCGGCGCGTGCAGAGTGGCTCTGCTGCTTCTTTGGGCCCTCAGCAGCGCTCGTCTTGCCTCCGGAGCTCTTTCCGCCAGAAGATTTTCCCTTTCCACCAGCCATTGCCGATATAGTCGCGTAAAAAAGTCGTGGAATAAAAGTAACGAAAATGTGACGATGGAATGATACAGATTCGAACGCGGTAGCCAATCGGTCGAATCGTCGATGGATGGTGTTGATGGTGGGAAAACGCGGGATCGAAAGGTCGTAGTGGGCAGAAATTTAGCGGGTGCGGTGCTGATGTTGTTGTTCAGGCAGGCAGGCTGCGGTCTGGCGAGGGCGATCTCGAGGTACCTGCCTCAGGTAGCTTTCTTTCAAGCTCGAGGGGGCTTCTTGCCAGGCATTGGCTGCCGGAGCCGAAGTTAACCCGACAGGAAGCTGGGCCACCAAAGGCTGTGTGAGAGAAGAGGCTTGTGATATCGCGACCACAAAACATGGTTTTGCATGCGGTAAAGCTGGTAGAAAGTGATATGGGGAAGAGAAAAGAGGGTGGGTATTTGAGGAAGACTTCTTCCAAGTCTCCAAGATGCGTGGCGGAGGAGCTGTGCTGATACTTACTTGGGCTCATCTCATGGCATCCGTGTTTGCTGTATGCCTGCGACGGCTTGTGGCATATACATGGCTGTATCCCGCCTGGACTGTTTTGCTTGCCATGATGCTCATATATCATGTGCCGATATGCTTGACGATACAGAGGCGGCGTCCTGCTGTTTTCTGGCAGACCAGAACATCCTGTTAGATGTTTGATGATATGTCGTTGTCGGCGACAGTTGAAACCAAGGCTCGGCCTGGAGATGATCATGTCCCACTGTGGCTAATGAGTGGCTGCCATGGCTGTCGTTAGCCGAGCATTTGCCTGTCATTCAGCAACCAACCACGACGGCATCTAACATCTTTTATAACTCTACCCAGCTAACATACCTAACAATTTTATAAGGCCCGGCTGGGATTGGTACGTAACCTGTGATTAGCTGGATACACAAGTAAATAGATAACTTATACTCTCACAAATGCTAGTTGCACCTGGAAACAGGCCAATTGAGGCGTGATACGTGCTCATTGAATTCCGCTGAGGGCCTGTCATGTCATCCATCTCATTTGCTTCCTTTTCCCTTACTCTGTTCGATGATACCTAGATAGGTAGTAATGGATGAAGCTAAGAGAATTGCAGTTTTCTGCATCATGCAGTCTTGGGGAGCAGAGGGCCGCTGCTTCCTAATGTCCTCCTCTCCCTAATTGCATGGAGCCACAAGGCCTTCTGTTTCCTCACTCTAGAGTCTCTTATTTCTCTCCCCTTCATCTTCTTTCCATTAGCCAAGACTACATAATTGATCCCTGATCCAACTTTCAACATGTCCACTACCTCAAGCCTCCTCCATACTTTGCCGCCAGAGATTATCAACCACATTGTCTCGTTTCTCCCCAAGTCGTCACAGAAGGCGCTGCGTTTTGTTGATCATAAAACCTCGATTATTGCCGCTCAACAAGTGTTTCGAAGCACCCGTTTGCTCGCCAGGAGCAAAGACGATAGCAACTCTCAGCACTTTATTAAACTTGCGATCTCCGGTTTCAGCAGATTCGTTCTCAAAATCACTTGCGATGCCTCGGCCATCGTCCACGATGGGGTCACATACAATGAGATATCGCAGGATGACTTATGTCAATACTTTTGGGATGCGTTGCCCTTCCTGGCCTGCTTCCGAAACCTTCGAACGCTTCATTTATGTTTCGACTTTGTCTCTCCACCACAAAGAACCGGGGATGAACCAACAGGATTTCGGCGTCGAGTCCTGGCAACAGTCTTTCGTGCTTTAGCAGGGACTTGGACAAAACAGTCACAGGAGCCAAACTCCGAGACCATGGTTTTTGATCTTTTATTTCAAGCATTGCGTCAAGATAACCAGACAACCTCATGGCCACAATCTCCCCCAAAATCACCGCTTCCCGTGTCTACTCTCATAATCTCGAACTTGGAAGACCACCACGAGTCGGACTTTTGTGGTATGCCCGAGTTCAAAACCATCATGAGCGGCGTCAAGGCTCTCAGATTAGACATTGTTGGGCCCGACCTGTTTCGACCAATTACAACGCCCACTGGACCTTCTGGTCATCACCAGAGAATGATCACTCAACTGCCACACACTTGGCTCTCTTTACCTGTTGCCACCAACCTTCAAGTCCTCTCACTTTACCACGAATCTTGGTGGGGTTGGCGCCCTAGCTTGGACTTTCGTCTTATCGGCGATGGAAAGGGTATGCCTTGCCTCAAGGTTCTGGCTCTAGGGGGGTTCGTCTTCAGCCATGAATGGCAAGTGGACTGGGTAACCTCTTTGAAGCTCGAGGAGCTGTACTTTGAAGGATGTGCCGTGTTGACTGAGTACCTTGACGATTCGACCTCGCAAGAGGCTGTTGCACTTGCGGCAGCAGACTTTAGAGAGGAGTTTAAATCAAATCCCTTGCGATGGCATACGATCATTGCCCGAATCCGCAAGTCCATGCTTACTCTTAAAGTCTTCAGCATATGTCGAGCGCCAAGAATTTACATGGATGGCCTGATCGAATTCATGGTGGTGGAGTCAAGTGGCTCCGACTGCCAATATTCGATTTCCGACTCAGGCTTCGCCATTGACCTCAACGCCCGTCTGGCTAGACACTACGGATGCAAGTGGACAGAAGTTTCACTACCAAGCGACCCACGAGCCTCAGCGGTCTGGAGAAGCACATTCAGACATTTTGTAAAGACCACACCGTCCAAGTTGTCCCTTGATTCAGACATTCTGTACCCTGAATGCGTGGATGCAGAGTCCCCTATGCAAATAACTTATACGACGATGTCCTGCTTGTACATCACTTATAGGTCCATGTATCATACGATCGTTTCACGGAAAGAAGAAGACGAATTTGGAGCTGAAGGGCGTGTGACGATATTGGATTTGATAGAACTACGAATAATCGAGTCAATGCTGAAGGCGAAACGATGTGGAAGTGCAGCAGTCGACAGAAACAGATCACAGTGCTCGGAGACTATATTTCAAGACCTCGAACGAGATGGAGTTTTCAAACTGGACACGCAACAAACCTAACACTATGGACTATATCGATTCGACCTCCGGATCGCCGTTGCGAACATCCTCTGGATGGACTGGTTTATGAGCGCGAGACACGACTTTATCAACGTTAAAACTCCAAACAGGAGGAAGGGAGTAAAATGGTATTTACACCAACAACTGCGATGAGCAGTTTTAGTGATGGAATGTTGTGATGTTTCTGAGGGCTACGCATTGAAGTCCACAGACGGCTAAGAAGGGACATGCACGAATATAGTTGACCTTGGCAAAAGGGTCTCGCAAATAGTGCAATACATCTTTAGAAGTCCGCCTTAAATACACTACGATTCTCCCACCCGACGTGATGCAGCCGAGACATCCAGGTTTCTAGTTCACACCGGCAATGACTTACTCTATCTGTGACCTGCTGGTGCCCTCCTCTTCATGCCATATCCCCCTTGCGTTTCTGCGTATTCGATGTAGTCCAAGTACATGAGGCATAGGAGTAAACATGCCGTGGATTCAAGGCAGCTCTGGCACTCGGGCTCTCTTATCTGGTAGGCCTTCATTTGCGACAGACACCACAAGAATCCTAATAAATATAAAGATTGGTAAATTCAGTTTCCGAAACAAAAGATTTATTGAATCTACGGACCATAGCAGTGCAGAATTAAGGCTTCAGACATAAGATCAACCAAATGTTAGTTTATTATGCCAAAACTTTTACTATAACTTAGTAGATGAATCATAATGTGAAATACCTTACTTATTAGACTAAGCTTTGATAATGCTCATGATATATAAGAGAGAATTTTATTTAACATTATCATACTTAACTGAAGTTATTTAGGTGTGTGTCCCGTGTCCGGCGTCCTGTTTCCCCTCCTAGGTAGGCAGGCTTCCATGGCCAGTATGGATTTTGGACCTCGTGGTTGGTCCGGTGTCAGCTGGCTCCGAACAGGCAGCGTCGCTTGACGAGGCCCGGGAATCGCTCTGCCGTACACCGGGAGGAGGCGAGAGGCGGCCGGGTGCATCCTGCATCCTGCATCCTGCAGGCTGCAGGTGAGAGGCGGAGGCGGAGGCCTGCATATCTGATGCCGATAGATCTTCCGCTAGGGCCCATCTCGTCCTGGTGCCTGAGCAGGCGGTCCGGTAAATAATCAGGATACTATCTAACCTTAGGTAAAAGATGACCAAATAGTTTAGACAGTTTTGCCCATAATGTACTTATAATATGTCCTAGTTATTATAGTAGCCCTCTAAACTCTTTGCAGATATCCCGATTTTTGTCAACCCACCTGCTGAGCCATCGTCTTTGGCTGTTTCCGTCTGCTGCTCTGCGGCGGTGTCCTTGGTGGCGATATCATGGAAGCAAGCCGTGAGGCTCAAGAATGGGGGAGACGGGGCATGCGGCTGACGTAGATCCCCCGCCAGCGAAGAAGCCGAAAGAGCTGGTTGGTGGCCGTGAACAAGACATCAACATGGTACCTGCTACTGATATTTGAGACATCAAAGCAGCGTAGCCGGGCCAACTTGGGATATGTGGGTGTAGGCAGAGACACCTCATGACCATGTTTACTGTTGAGCATCAGGTTTTTACCAAGACACGTGCTCGCATCAAGTGGCGGGCAACAGAACTCTGAACACCCAATCTGAACCTCAGACAAAGCAGACGCTGAAGCAATTGTGCATCCATAATATCACAGGGGTCTATGAATATGCATGTAGATCGGTGAACAAAGATACTGTACATGTGTATCAGTGGGCAAGAGACCGCGGAGGTGATCCGTCTGCCGGAGCTTCTAGAGCATTTCACCACTTCTTCTCATCTTAAAAGCGCAGGGGGTGGTCAGTCCAGTGGAGAGCATGCGCCGCGTGATCTAGGAGCCGCCAGCTCCGGGGGAGTGGCAACCGAGCGACGGCGAGATGAGGCTAAGCTGGGATGCTTCTAGTTCTTGGGTTCTCTCAGGGATTCAGAAAGGACCCTCTGGTTCTAGGGAGCACAGCGCCGGGCGAGGCGAGATAGACTGCGCTAGTGGGCTTCTCGAAGATGACAGAAGAGATGGGCAAGGCGGACTGGCGAGCATGACAAGAAAAAAGACCAAGGTTGAAGGACCCAATGGAAAGGAGATGAGGGGCGCGGCAATCATCCGCCAGTCAACACCATTGAACATGGTGAATCTGCGACACACGAGCTTCATCTAATATGATACGATCCACCTCATCTGTTTGATGAGCACCGCTAGACGTATAAGATCCAACAAGACGACACAGCACAAAAAGGCGGTCCTCACCTCACCTCACGCTCACGCTCACGCTCACGGCAGAGAAGAACGCTCCCCAGCTAACGAGATGGTCAATTTCCAGGGACCCGGGTCTCCTCGTCTTGACCCTGGAACTTCCAGGGCTTGCAACACGAACGGCGACTGGGGAGTCCCCTGAGATCAGGTAGGCCCCTGATTGCGGCCCAGACGGGCGGGTTAGGGTGATGATCCTGGCTTTACCATGACGAACGAAAGAGGGGCAGTTCTTTCAAAGTGGTTGTAAAAGGGGGTTCGATCAAGAGCATCGCCTCTCTCTGCCAGACTGAGCAAAACAGAATACCAAGG
Source organism: Fusarium sp. NRRL 66739 (assembly GCA_021655895.1). Taxonomy (NCBI): domain Eukaryota; kingdom Fungi; phylum Ascomycota; class Sordariomycetes; order Hypocreales; family Nectriaceae; genus Fusarium; species Fusarium sp. NRRL 66739. The sequence continues at coordinate 25,642 of JAJJWO010000122.1, forward strand.
TAGCGACTGAGTGGTTTTTGACCTGAGGCGATGACGTGAATAAAAGCTGGGAGAATGGGCGTCTCCTAGGTGACCAGCACGCGCGATGGAATTTTCTTTTTTATTTCCCAAGGTTTAAAAGTCTCACACTGTACTCGGTACTCCACCACATGATTGGCTTCCCGCCCGACGGGCCGCTGCTGGCATGTACCGTCGTAGACGAAATCTTGTTACAGAGGAGACGGGAGGGACAAGAAAGCCAGTTTGGTCACTCCAAAATGCCAAAATGGGCACGTCGGGCGCTCGACAGCCCGCTCGGAAACAACGCCAACGTTGGGGACGTTGGGCGGCCAAAGTGTCTGTGCCAGCTCAGAGCAGAGGTCAAAGAGAGAGGGAGAGGAAGGGTCTGGGAAGAGCCGCACCTGGATCTGTGCCCCTTCTCCATGCACGTGGCGGTGACGATGATGAAGAGTGCTCGGTTTCTGCATTAACATGCCCTTTAATTGAGGCATCGCAAATCTCCTCATCAGCAACCCCTGCCTAGACATGGCCAACAAGGGAAATGCAATCCAACTCTCAAGGTAGTAAGCTCATCTACGTGCTACCATACTGCACCGTGACTCAAGGTTGATGCGAGACAATGGAAAGCAGAGACATTCATTCTCAATGGGCAGCATTGTCCGAGCGTGAGCACAGCATAAGAGAACGGGCTCATCCATGAACTCTTTTGACTAGAGGCTCTTGTGCGAGGTATGGCACCGCTAAAGTTGACTACGGTCGGTTGCCAATATCTGTGCTAGCATCATCCGGGGAGCTGAAGCCGTTCGTGTTGTTAATAAGGGGCACCAAAGCTAAGATACAGTATGTGAACTCAAGTGCGTGCAGTGCAATGTGAGATGGAGCAACCTCCAAGATGAGACGCGAAGTTAGATACGATACAAGCCAAGATTTTCCGGCCGGTAATGACAATCCCTCTCCCCCATCTTGCGCGTGTCCTTGATGATAATCTCGACTCTTTCCTCGCACCATCTGCCCCCTATTACATACCCCTTGGCCTAATGAGTTTAGGATGATGGGTACCTAATAATAAAAGGTATTGGAACCCGTGTACCCAATATTCCACCATGTGACAGAGCATAAGGCAAGTACAGTAGCTGTATGAGTGAGGTTGTGCGTGCTGAGAATGAAAGTTGTGGTTGTGCGATATCTCATATTAGAGTGTCACTGAGTCAATCGTAGGTTTCATGCACCCGATTGAGTCAGGCAATGATAGAGTGACGATAGAGGCTTGGTTTATAGCTTGTAGTTGCGTTAACATAACAAGTCTCTGATCCTCAAGACGAGTCGTGACTTGATATGGACTATCCAAGGATGCATGGGTAATACCAGATCCGAATGCACAGCAATATGCACAACATAACTTCATTGGAACTCCTAGACATCCACATCATCAATAACGGCCATCATAAGGACTGGAAGCTCTGGCAACTGGCCTCCCGTCTGGCCCACTTACGTTCAGGTACCCGTGCCAAGATGACGTTGCTCGCACTGTCGTAGCATCTGCCACGATTGTGATTTGCCCAAAGGTTCGTTCTCGACTGTCACGCGGTGCTATTCGACAGCCCTTCAACAAGGCATCTGCACCTTTATCCAATACAGTTTCTTTCTTAGAAGGCTGACAATGCCAAGTCAAGCGGTGGCTTGGAACGTCACGATACAGCACCAAGAAGCCGGCCAGCCTCCCTAGGGACCTGCTCGTCGTCACCTCTTCACAAAAGCCCACACATAGAGCTAGGGATTTAGAAATTCGTCTAGCATGGAACCTAATATTAGGCACGGTACCGTCGCAAGGCTACTTTTTCAGGGTTCTATTAAACATTAAGGCCAGGAATAACTCTGTGTGCTGGTGTTCGTATTAATGTTATCCAACGTTGAATGCTTCGTTGAATATCTCGCCCGGGATGTTTAACGAAAGCTGGGAAGCTCAGGGGATGCTACTCCACTGTGGGCTTCTGGCAGCTGGAGACAACAGCGGCTGAGAGACCCGTTTTCAGAGTGGCTCACCACAGTGCTTGCTAGCACTGGCCTGGGCCCTCCATCAGTGGAGGCGGGAGGCAGAAAAAAAGAAAGGGCCTCCACTCTGACTGCCAGAGAAAGAATCAAAGGGCACAACGCAACGCAACGCAACGGGAAACCGCTCGCCGCTGTCACCTCCCCAACCACTATCCATCCTTCAAACCCCCCCCGTCTCCGTCTCCCGTCCGCCGTTTTCCCGTTCCAGATCATCACGGACATTTCGCTTGGACTTGATCCATCTTCCTCCTATCCTTTCCCTTCCCACCCCCCTTTCCTCAACTATACTTTAACTTCATCCTCCTCCCTCTCCTCTCCTCTTCCCCCGATTTTGTCGACCTCTCTCTCTCCTCTCGTCTCCCTTGTTTGCTCCTCCGTCGTTCCTCCAGCACTTACGTCGACGACCCTCCCCGACTTTTCCATTACGAAAAACGAGGCCAACGCGCGAATCCAAACACTTGAACGACAGCGCATTCCTGCCTTGAGCACGTCGCTATATCAAGGATATACACAATAGTATTCTGGCTCAGAGCGACCGACCAACGATCAAAAACGGGACGCTTCTGACGCTGCTCCGCCACTTTCGTCGAATCCCCAAACTCGGGAATTGTTTCATCTGAGCCTCCTTCATTGTGCTGGCTGTATTTCTTGCCCCAGTTGCCACTGGAGGATTTCCATAGTGTCCGCATCACTAGTTGCGATCCTCTTGTTGGCTGAGGGTTCAATCTAGCACCGGCTTCTCCCTGCGCCAAAGAGACCGAACTTTTTTCTCAATCGAGTTGGCTGTGTCCTCCTAGTCGTCTCGCACATTGTGTAATTTGGGCATCCTTGTTGAGTCAGGATATATCAAACAGCCGTCCACTTGGTACTTCATCACTCACTTAGCTACACCGCTTACGACCGACACGATTTCGGACCCACGAGCCAACGTTTTGATGCCGCATTTTTAACCATCAATCTCACTTAGTCAATACCCTTTTGCGTTCTGCATCACTATCACTATCACTCTGCATAGTGCATAGTTAGCACGTGGCTGCTTGGTAAAACCTCAATACACCGATAGAGTCTGCTGGGAAATTCAGCAGCTGCTTGTCAAACTGGATCCAGTCATCACAATGTCGCAACAACCGCACGATATGGGCTACCTCGACTACGGTACATCAACCAGTCGTTCCCCGAACTCTTCGAGACAGAACTATGCCGCTGGTGGTTTCGGCGCCGGCCTCTCACTACCCCGCCAGTCACAGCGCCCTTTCGACGCTCCCCTAGGATCCTCTGCGCTCTACCCTGCCGATAGGCTTGGAGGTGGTTATAACCACCGTGGAATGGAAACCATGGCTGGTGGTATGCAGGGCTACATGCTGGATAATGGCCAAGCGTGGAACTACAACACAGGTGGCGTGGCAACTGTTAACGGCGCTGTCAACGGTCCTGGTCGACAGCGAAACGTGAACCGCCGAGCTGCCCTTCCTTCGGTATGTAATCGCACGAGATTATGTCATGACTTGACTGACGTGGAGATAGACTTGGACGGACCACAGTGGTCTTGGCATTCATGGTAGCCATGGAGGACTTCAGCCTTTTCAGGGCGGGATCAACAACAACCCCATGTCAAATGGCGGCCTGCGCGTTGATCACCCCGGATCGCACGGCTCTCCAACTGATCTTCGATCGAACACATCCGACGCCGACCAGCTAATTCCCACTGCCATTGTCATCAAGAACATCCCCTTTGCTGTTCGCAAGGAGACTCTTGCCTCTATCATGCTGGAAATGCACCTTCCTCAGCCCTATGCCTTCAACTACCACTTCGATAATGGCGTTTTCCGAGGTTTGGCCTTTGCCAACTTCCAGTCTGCTGAGGATACACGAATGGTGATCGAGGCGATGAATGGAATGGACGTTCACGGCCGTAAGCTGCGAGTTGAGTACAAGAAGATGCTTCCAGAGGCGGAGCGAGAGAGGATTGAACGCGAGAAGCGAGAGCGACGTGGTCAGCTTGAAGAGCAGCACCGAGCCCCTATGCTTCACCAGCAAAGCTCTATCCAGTCTCTTGGTAGTCTTTCGCAATCTCAAGCCAGGGGACCTTCGCATCTCGGTATGCTCGAGGCTTCTCGTGTTCAATCGCCCTCGCTGACCATGCCAGGAGATGTTGATCTAAATGATCCTCAGACTCTCGAGTTCTACACAGAGCTGGTTATGTTCCGCCGTGACGACTCGCGCGAGATTCTTGTTTTCCCCCCTGGTATTGCTCCTGAACATCGACGCTCTATTCACATTCTTGCCCACAACATGGGTCTTGAGCACCAGTCCATTGGCGAGGCCGAGTCGCGACAGCTGACGGTGCTCAAGCGACAGCAGCCTTCACCCACTGCCAACATCCATAGCCAGCCTGCCACCAGCCTCGATATGCACAAGCGTGGACTCAGCCGCGCTGCCACTTTCGACTTTGCTGCTGATCGCGAGTCAAGGGCCGCCAGCAGCAATTACTCCCACGTGATGGGTCGTCAAGGCCCAACACTGGAGCTTCCTGGAAGCCCGGATGGAAATGGCATTCCCAACAACCTGCGAGCTGCCAAGAGCTTCGCCGATCTACGATCTTTCACTCCTAGCCCATCGCAGGCTTCTTCCAGCTACCTCGGTCCTTCTGGAATGAACAACATGGGTGCGGGCTCTACTGCTCGCTTCGGCGACTACATGGGTGGTGCCATGTCTCCCTCTGGCCACCCAGGTAACTCTGGTACCCCAGGTCCCAAGAACGACTCGGCTCTTCTTAGCAGCCTTAACAACCTGAACCTAGGCTACGACTCAAACGCTGTTCAGACCCAGGCACGAAGCACCCCTGGCGCTATTGGCAGCCAGCGTCCTGGTAACAGCGCTAAGGGAGTCCCTGAGCGACAGCCCCGCGGACCTGAGTGGGAGAACAACGCTGGATTTGCTGGGCGTCGTGCTAACGGCCACGCTACTCGTGGCAGCGGTACGTCAGCGAAGAACACTTGTAACACAGGACTATTAACTGACTTGGTATAGACTCGTCCGATAACGGGGCTCGCGTAGGCTCTAGCTCCACCAACACGTCGCGATATCACTAAGTATGGTGTCGCATTCGTCCCTGGCGAGCATCCGGCGTCCTGTATGACAGGCGTCTGGTACAATTGCGCGTATCATTACGGATTGACGATAATGAAGACGACGCATCGATTATTTTGCACCGTATTTTGCTTTTACGACTTGTAATACCGACATATCTGGGGAAGCGGCGCCAGCCTTTAGGCTTGTCTTATTAAACCCCATTGCATATAGTTTACGTGGGAATGGATTCATGACTATTGAAGACGTTGAGGGGACGACAGCAACCGAAGAGAAAGTATGGGATAGGATATCTGGATACAACATATGTTTTCAACACACCTGGGCAACCAAAGATGGAAGGTCACGAATCGCTTGGCAAGGCGGATAACCTGGAATACCCTCGCATGTACCCCGACAAGACCTACGACCACCAATTGACGATTATGACGCTTTTACGACGTTACGTCTAGACAGCTATACCGGCTTCTCCTCATCAGGCTGTGTGCAGCGTCAGCGATGGGAGGAGTTGGCCTCGGCGACTACAATCTACTACTATACCCACCAAATAATTTCTGTCTAGGCGCTGTTCCTGGCATGACCGCGACGATGAAGACGAAGATGGAGACGCCCGAGTCCGGCTTATTGGACTGGGAGATATTCAAGGGGCGGTGACCGATGAGCACGGAAGGGCAGTGCGACGGTGATGGAGCGGACGGCCCCGTTGGAAAGGAAAAGAAAAAAGTTACAATATCTGGTTAACTGCATTGCTGTTTTGTTCTGGTGGATGGTTTTTTTTTCTTCTACAGTTTTGTTTCTGATTTATTGGTGGAGTGAAGTTTGTTCGGTCTTGTTCGACTAATCTGGATCTGCGTGGTCGCGGTGACATGAGAAGAACCAGAGAGGATGTGCTGGGGGGAGGTGTTTTGTAGTGGTTTGATCCTTGAGTGGGAAATCTTCCACGTCAAGGATGGGAGAGACGATGTAAAGATGGATGTATTTGGAGATGCCAGAGAGATGAGACGAGTTACGCCTTGCTTGCATGCAAAGAAATCCCTGCATGATACGTTGCGCATTGGCTTTGTTGAAATATAAATTTTGTTATTGAGTGTGCATTTGTTCGATGGGGTGTTGATGTGTAACCTGATAGTTTATTATTATTGTATCAGCTTTAACCAACCACTTTCTCATGCTTTAAGCTCACAATGACAACAATGGATGTACCAAGAAAACTCTGATCATATGCATGATTCCATCTGTTGATGCTGAATCGAAGTGAGGGTCTGCTTTGTAAGACATTTTGATGGCCCCGGCATAAATACCCAAAATGATTTAGTTCCTCCTTCTGATAGGACAAGCATGCCTTCGCCTCATCCATCAAAGCGACGTCATCTCCACTTGTAAGAGAGCATTGACTGACGTTTCTTTCTTTATATCGTCGCTCTCTATCTCTTCTCTTTTTCTCACAATGACAAGTTTCATTTCTTCATATCTCTTTGGCAATTCGGAGGCTGGAAACATGGCGCTACCTGAGACCAACAAGCAGTGGACCACGGGCCAGGACGGTCTTGATAAGCTCAAGTTTGGCGAGGGAAAGGTCCCCACGCCCAAGGATGGCGAGGTTCTCGTCAAGATTCATGCCGTGGGCTTGAACTTTCGTGATACAGAAGGTGAGTTGATTCAGCTCCTGGGGTTGCACATATACAACGCTGACAAGCCCTAGTCGTCCAGGGTGACTACAACCACCATGCCTCCATCCAGGACACAGAGGCCCTCGTGCCCTGCTCCGACATGTGCGGCACCGTCATCCAGAGCTCCTCATCCAAGCTCAAGACGGGCACGCGCGTCATGTCCATCTTCAACCAGACCCATCTCACCGGCCAAGTCACCGAAGCCGACATGGCCTCCGGGCTGGGTCTGCCGCTCCCCGGCGTGCTAACGGAGTACCGCTGCTTCTCGGCCGACAGCCTGGTCGCCGTCCCGGACTACATGACCGACGAGGAGGCGGCGTGTCTGCCCATCGCCAGCGTCACCGCCTGGATGTGCATCAACGGCATGAGACCCCTGGGCCAGCCCGCTGACGGCAGCAACAAGAAGGAGACGGTGCTGCTCCAGGGCACGGGCGGCGTGGCCGTCGCGGGACTGCAGATTGCAAAGGCTGCCGGACTCGACGCCATCATCACTTCTTCCTCGGACGACAAGCTCGAGCGCGCAAAGAAGGAGCTCGGCGCCGACATGGGCATCAACTACCGCACGCACTGGGAGTGGCAGGACCCGGTGATGAAGGCGACGCATGGCCGAGGCGCCGACATCATCTTCGAGACGGGCGGAGCGCGCACGCTACGCAAGTCGTTTGACTCTGTGGCCTTTGGCGGCCTGATCAACTGCGTGGGCTACCTGTCTGGCAAGGAGGAGGAGGAGGACATTGGGGGCAAGGTGGGCGTCAACGTGCTCGCGCTGCGGAGGAACGTGACGCTCAAGGGGATCCTGAACGGGCCCAAGGACCGCTTCGAGGAGATGGTCAAGTTCTACGAGAAGCACTCTATCCACCCTGTGGTGTGCAAGGTGTTTGAGATGGAAAAGGCGGACGAGGCCTTCAAGTACTTGAATAGCGCGCAGCACTTTGGAAAGGTGGTTGTGAGGGTTTCCAAGAAGGAGGATAAATAGATGGGGAATCGGATGCATGATTGAATGAGGATTTATGAATAGAGCTTCTCTTAGACGGTGTAGGGTATTGGATCATATGTCCTTTCTTCTCTTTATACGGATACATTGATATAAGGAAGCTTTCATTTATGACTGTGAACGGAAAAGGAATCGGTTCACTGCCGATCTATTACATTTGTGTTAAACCATCAGCCCAACTCCAAGATATGAGGATCAATACCCCCCCATGAGCATTTATAACCCTAATTGCTCAACATACCATCCTTATCGCATATACAAGTAAACGTTTCTATCATTCTATATTCAATATTACAATGCTTTAGGAATAACCCTCACGTTAGAATCGACCAGGTCCAGCCGGTTGATCAAGGGCGCAAAGACGAAGTCCTGAATGGGCTTGAGAACGAGAACTGCGCGGTTGATACGCCATCCGAGCAGCGGAACCATAGCTCCGACGAGGGCATCGGTGAGGAAATGATTCGCAGTCGCAACGATAGTGACGATCATGGCCGCAGGCCAGAGAGGAGCAAGCACGCGCATGAAGCGATGCGGAGAGAAACGAACCAAGCAGACAGCGAAAAAGAGCGCAGTTCCAAAATGCAAACTCGGCATCGCAGCAATAGTCAACTGAAAGCGGTTGTTATTCCACGCATTAGCACCTCCAGCCTTGCTGTGAAGAACATCGACGAAGCCGTACTCTTGCGGCAGCAGACGAGGAGGCGAGCAGCGCCACAGAGTGACGATAACAAAAGCAATGGCGTTGTCGGCGGCGATGGTGCGGCGGATCCGCTGGAATGTCGCAGGCGGGAGATAGGTGTAGATGTAGATGAGAAAGAGGATGCCGACGCTAATGTGCGAATAGTAGACCTTTGCGAGAATGGGCATGAGCCACGTCTGCTCGTGCATTATGTACGACTGGAAGCGCTTTTCGATATCGAGACCGAAGAAGGATTCGAGACGGAGGATCTGGAGGGCTTTGTTTCGGGCTTGAGAGAAGATGGCTTCGTTGCCGGCGATTGCTCTGGCTGAGACGGCTCGAAGGCCTTGGTAGATCCTGGAGCAGGTGTCAGATACGTATGCATATATGAGTGATTCGAGAGTTACGCACCAGTACGTCAAGTTCCAATACCAGATCTCTATAAGAAACGGAAATGTGTTGAAGAAACGAGACAAGAGTGCAAAAATGACATTGGGAGCTTTGCGAACGGGACGCTCGGTATGGACAAGAGTCGGCTTCAGAGGCGGAGAGTCGACATATCGCTTCTGACAAGCCTCTATGTCATCGAGGCTATCATCGTATGGATTCCGCGCATCTCGGCGTCGGTTGATCAGACATCCTGCGGTAAAAGCGAGCACAATGACTAGAGATTGTTAGCAAGCAGGATAAGCAGCTGCAGGGATGAAGAACTTACAGAGTGGCTCAACGAGATTCTTGGAAACAAGTACCATATTTGTAATAAAAGATATTATAAAACAGGACCGAGAAAGAAGAGATGATGAAAAAACCTGTATAGAATGGAGTCGCCAAGAGTGTATATAAAGGAGTGTGTGCGGTTCAAAGCAGGCTACCTTATCCAAAATAAAACTGAGCCAAGAAAGATGAAGGAAGGAGAAGGAGCGAGTGGAAAGAAGGATACCTAAGGAAGCGCTGAAACAAAGCTCAAGGCAACGCAATTAGACAGGGAAGGAGGGACATACAATGCATGTAAGATAGAGGCAACTTGTAACACAGACCTCGTAGGTATCCTAGGAAAGAGAGGGGTGTGTGTGAAGCTGACCCTCCTCACCCTCACCCCACCCAAGCAAGGACCAAGTTATAAGTAATAAGTTAAAAGTTAAGGATATACTAGGGAAAAAACTTAATTCGCAGTGTTTTTAGCCCAAGTTAAGAACATAAGCTATGTAGTGCTTGATAACAACCGAAATATCCCGTCTACATCTACATAGTATTGTTCTAGTTTGTCCATGCCAACCCAACACCAATACAGCATAGTCTCAACCGTCAACTCGCAGAGGCATATTTCTTCAAAGAGTGACGTACATATAGTCTGTGAGGTGAGGACATGCACTAGCCTTTGTTTAATAGGATCGCACGTGTAGTGTATATATGTCAAAACATTGAGCCTGCGTTTAAGCATGGCAGTGGTTAATTTGATCACCATGCATATTGTGCCACCCCGTAACAAGCCTCTGATCATTTTCAAGCTGTAAAAGAAGACATCTACAAGAACATTGAGTAAATTAATCTCCATATCAAAACCGTCCTCAAGCCAAGCTTCCAAGACACGGTGCCCGGCATTAACTGGAACCGCTACCGGCAAGTCGGCCTCGCGTGCTCTCCCGGGATTAAAGAAACCCTCCATGCCAAGCTCATGGAATATTCCATTAAATTGCGTCGGAGCAAAACATCCTCTCTCTCCTCATCATGAGCTCACCTCAGCCCCCTTTTCACAAGACGGGCTTGCCTTGTCACGCGGCCACCGAAAGCTTGTCTGGCCTCGCCCGATACCTCGCGATACCGTTCCATTCATATCCGCGGGTTCCGAATCATGGCAGCATTGCAATTGGCTGTATAAGTCTTGTCACAAGTTATAACGATCACCAAAGATGCTTGTTGTACATCCGAAGCAGGGAGGCCCAGCCTAAGGCCCTGATCGGCAAGCCCGGGCTACAGCTCGGACAGATTGAAGAAGGTACATCGATTTTAACGGTAGCTGCTTTATATCTGGCCTAGGCTGAAACTCAGGTGGTTTTGCACCTAGGTTACAACTTAAGAAAAATGGCAGATTTCTTGGCATTTATTCCTCTTATAGACAGCTAAGCGGCCCCTACTAGCTTAATATATTCTGGCTGTTAGAACGGTTACTTAATTAAGCTAATAGAGCTTAATGGAGCCAAATTAGGTATAACGGTTAGATTTATGTAAGATTATAAAGAATAACCTGGGAAACTTACTTGCCTAAGCTGTAGCCCGGGCTTGCCGATCATACCCTCATGATACGTTGTGATAAATTGTCTTGTATCAAACTTTATCATCATATCAATCAACCACCAACTCAACATACTCTCCCACTCATCATTCGTCATCCATATCAACTCGTACATCAATTGTTAAAAAAAAGAAACTAGATCAGAGACGAAGAAGAACAAGACATTATCTTCTCCCATCCTTGTTCCTCCACCAACACTCCATCCCGTCCTCCCCATTCCCCGGGGTATCATAGCATCCCAAACGAGAAAACGAGCCAAAGCACCCAAATACCCCCTCCAATGCCTTCGCGCGCAACATGATGCTAAATCAGTTTCAGCAAAAAATGACCCAGAGGCCGCAAACGTCAGAAAACTTCCTGGTAATGCACATCTATCGCCCTTTTGTTCACCAATCGCAAGTGGTTCGAAATCCTCCCGTGTTTTAGCTTCCCAGCGTCATCTACACCGTTGCGTTGCAATCGCAACTTCTAGACCACGACAAATGGCCACGTTTCCGTAGCCCGTTTTGTTCGACATCTCGAAAGATTGATTGCCAGATTATCATTAGCAACCCGAAATTCTCCACAGAATATATGCTGGCCATATACATATAGCGTTCGATTACTCGTAGCGTCTCGGGGCGCCAAAGTTGTCAAGCACTTGTTCCGATGTTCGAATAATCCAATCAAGCTTGCTTCTCTCGAGGTTGGCCAGGAAGGGATCGGTAGGGAAACCATCCTGGATACCACCAACAAGAGGTTGAATACGTCCAATCAGAAGCTGCATTGTCTGGGTTGTGCTCTTGATCACATCGCGAGCACCCTGTTGTTCCCATTCCTGTAATCCATTAGTACATATCCATAGTAAAAATATCAGGTTAACTCACAAAAGCAGGGAGATTCTCTGCAAAAGCACGGAGGGCCATCTCGATCCATTCAACTTCCTCCTTGAGACGAGCATTGGGCTTCAGATCCTTGGAGATTGTGGCAATAACAACAAGCAACATCAGAGGCGGCAAGCTCTCAAACTTGCTAGGGGGGAAGCGGCTAAGGCAGCGGCGGAAGATCTCCTCCTCACGTCCACTCTGAATCCACTGGATCATGGCATCCTGGTAGCGACCCTCCTGGATAGCCTGCTCAACAATCCTGATGCGCTGCATGAGGTCGTGGTCAGCCTCGGGTTCCGTCTGGTTCCGCTGGCTGGCATAGGCACCAGCAAGCGCGCTGACGCTCGCAGTAGGAGCGACGTAGTCCGAGGCCTGTTGCGAGGCTTGAGGGCTAGTCACCTGCTGGGAACCGCGCATGTACTGAGGGCTGCCCATGTATTGCTGAGCCTGGCTGGCTGCCTGGCTAGGAGCCTGGCTTGGGTGGTAGCTGCCAGCGTGACTGGCCTGGGGGTGGTGCTGCAAAGAGCTGGCATAGCCGTGATGAGGGACATTCTGCCCATTCTGAGGAATTCCAGGAAGTTCGTGAACAGGTTGCTGTTTGAACTTGAGGAATTCAGCCTGCAGGGCCGACTGAGAGGCAGCCATTGTTGAAACCATGTCCGTCAGGCGATTGACATAAGACAAAAGTTGGTCAATCTTGGCGGCGTCCGCGACATGCTGAGCCTTCATGTGTTCAAACTGGTCGTGGTATTGCTGGTGCAGTTCGTTGGCGACACGCTGCGACGCCTGAGTCGCAATGTTAGTGAAAGTTGGCGTCAGTCGCTGAGTCAAAGTCGCGAGAACTTCCTGCTGCACATTGGTAGCAACTGTAGCACCAACACGGTCCGAAATGGCACTGACGAAATCGCCAGACCGTAGCGACCTGTTAAGCGCATGAGGCAGGGAGCTCTGAATCTCTTTCTGCACCGAAGTAGAAAGATGAGGCTGTAGCTTGTTGTTCAGGAGATCAGTGACTGCAGCTCCCGCCTTTTCACCAATCGCGGGGATGACGAGATTGGTGAACTGGTGGTGGATAAGAGCCTCCAGGACCTTCTGAGTATTCTCGTTGAGCACCTCCGAAACCATATCAAGGAGTTTGAGTTGGTGCTGGTTGAAATTTTCATCGCGAACACGAAGGTCGTCATCAATCTTGCCGTGAAGGTTCTTGAACGACGATTTGAGGGTCTCACCCACGCTTGAGTTCAAACGAGCCTCAAGACCAGAGATAGCAGTATCCAAGGCCTCTGTAGAAACAGCAGGTGCGGCATTGTGGTTGTTTGCAGTTTTGGCGTCCTTGTTGCCGGTGCGAGGCGTGGCTCCATTGGTAGAAGCCTCGCCCTGGTTGGCAGCATTCTTCTTCTTGCGTGACTTACGCTCAGGCTTCTCAGACTGCGACTCCTTGGCTGACTGAATAGGCGTTTCAGCCTCCTTCGTCTCGCTCTTGAGCTTGGCGGGGGTAACCGATTCGGGTCCACGCTGAGGAGCTTCAGTCTGTGATGCTGGGGTAGCCTGAAGAGTTTCCTTGTTCGTTCCGCGGTTGACAACACGAACGGGAGGCTCTCCATTGTTGGCGGGTGTGGGAGCCTCGGCGGGCTGGGGTGCCTTGAGCTTGGATACAGTGACAACATTCTGGCTGACAGCATCCACAGCATCAAGAACCTTGTTATCCTTGGACCAACCAAGCTCTGTCTGCTTGACAAGGAGGCAAGCAACGCCCTTGGAGTGCATGGCATACAACTCGAAGAGCGTGGGCTCGTCGGCCTCCTGGGTCATGGCAGGAGTGCCAAGAATGTCAAGGCTTCGCAGGATTCCCCGGTTAGCGAACGAGTACTCTCGCACGCCACTGATGACAGCGGTACTATCCGGCTGAGGGATGGAAGAGTCCTGGGCAACAAGACGCTGAATGTACTCGGCCTGAGAGACGCTCTTGAGGTTATACTTAGGTGCCGACAAGTGCGCAAAGTAGACCGAGTTACGGGTGGGATGACCAATGACGATCATGCCGGTGGCCGGGTGGTACATGACACTGCAGACGGCATCCGACTCCTTGCTGTGGGGGAGGTTGAATTCCTGCACAGGCTTACCGAGCGCAAGATCCCAGAGCTGAAGGGTGTGATTCTGCTTCATTCCAACAACCATGTAGCGGAGGGCGCATCGTTTCTGGTAAGGTCGCTGCTTGTCGAGTAGCAGAACCGAGGTGGGCCAGGCCTTCTCGCCTTCAGGAGTGGTAGCCAGAGTCATCAAAGGCTCCTTGACCTCGAGAGAGGTCTGCGCGGGCATAGGGGCACGCGGGTCGGAGCCCTCCTTGACGGCGGTCAGGTCTCGAACATCCCAGAACTTGACCCGACCAGACTTGTCAAGAGAGACGATGACAGTGTCGTCCTGACTGAAGGTGAAATCCTTGCCCGCCTTACCAGTGTTGATCTTGAGAGAGCACTGCTTGGCAAGTGTCTCGGTGTCGACAACGCGGTCGTGGCCTGGCTTGAACAAGTTGTTCTGAAGGATGTACGAAGGCCAGATGAGGTTGATGGACTTGCCGCGGCCGACGGCAAAGTACTCCGGATGGATGGTGGAGGTACGAGCACGGGTCTTGAGCACACCGCCAGGGGCGTCACCCTCCTGGGAGCTCATGGGAGGTAGGGCAAAGCCATACTGCTCCATGTGTGCGTCCTCGATGTGGTCCTTGTCGCCGTCGCGAATCTGAACCCAGTAGACGGTGCCGCTGATGCCAGTACCAATGATGGCCTCGCGGTGGGCGCCGTCGTGGTCAGAGGGGGTAACGGACATGGCGACATTGAAAATACGGTCCTTGGTGTCGGTGAAAATCTTGGCGTCCTTGCCATCCTCCTGGCGAATGACACGCAGACCTCCCTGCTTGGACATACCATAGGCCATGTAGTTTTCGGTAGCTGTGTACAGATTGCGGTCAATCTGATCGAATTCCTTCTTGAGTCGAGCGATATCCATAATGGTCTCGTCGCGGAACAGAGGGCGTGGCTCGGTTCCTTCCTCCTGAAGCGTGATGGAGATCCAGGGCTTCATAGGAAAGTTGTAGACCTTGACAGGAGGAGTCTCCTTCTCTTCGATGACAACGATTTCATCCTGATCAGCGCTCTCCCAGCTGTCAGCAACGCCATGAGCAGCCTCGTCAACGATTTCGCGAACAGTCTCGGCGACATCATATGGAAGGGCGTCCTCGAGAAGACCCTCGTTCTCGCTGCGGTCAAGCTGTTCCTGAATGGCCTGAGCGGTAGCTTGAGCACTTTCCTCGAATTCCTTCTTGGTTCTTGCGCTGAGCATCTCGTCCAGGTCCTCGGCGATTTCAGCCTGGGCCTGATCGTACTCTGCACGCTCGAGCGCCTCACGGGCGTCGTGATCAGCCTTGCCGGCAATATCCTCGACGGCTTCCGCGACAGTCTCCTTAGCCGTGGAACTATGGTTCTCGGTTTCAAACGCTGGAGGCGTCCCGTACTTGGCAGAGGGGTGAGAGTGCACCGACGAGGTACGAGTTGCCTTGCGGCGGATTTGATGCGGAGACGTAGGGAAAGGCGCACGGTCACCACCAGCGCCGACGGAATGGTCATGACGGTGGGAGTGGTGAGAGTGATGCGAGTGATGCGAAGCAGCTGGCGAGTCCTTCTTCAGAATCTGATACGAAGCGGTGTTCGGGGAGTGAGCCGCGTGGCTGTGACTCTGACTTTGAGGAGACGACTGCGCCAGGTTTCCCAGCAGCTGCTGGAAAAGAGCAGACGCATCAGCCTGGGGTTCCTGCGAGGGAGGATAGTAAGACTCGGAAGCATTGGAACGGACTTCGGCATGGGTATCGGCCGTGTGCTGCTGCGAGCTTGAATACTGGTTGGCATGAGCGTGCTGATGCTGAGGATACTGCTGTTGATAAGCACCCGGGTAGCGAGCGGTTTCAGCAGGATGATTCTCGGGAGACTGAGGCGTAAGATTATTAGAGCGTGAGGTCTCGGTCAGCATCGGCTGCTGCTGCTGCTGCTGCTGATCGCCCTGGCTAGGCTTGGGGCGATTGAGCAGATTCAGCAGGTAAGAACGCGTATCGGCGGGAGGCGAGCCATTACCAAAAGAGTTTTGGGAATGCTGCGACTGCGGCTGCTGAGGTTGCTTAGGCTCTTCGGCCTCGTGAGCGCCACGCATAAGGGCAGCCAAGAGACCGGTCGGGTCGGCAGAAGACGGAGCAGGTTGATGAATATGAGCAGGAAGAGGGCTCTGAATGGGACCCCGATGCTGATGAGCCTGGTGCTGGAACGACTGCTGATACTGGTGAAGCTGAGCGTGCTGCTGCTCGGGCGACAGCGTCTGGTGCACCTGCTGAGGTGACTGGTTCTCCTGCTGATTCTCTTGCTGCTGAAGAGGATGAGGCTGAGCTTGAGCTTGAGCGCGCGGCTGAGGCTGAGCTTGAGGGTGCTCCCGGGCGGCCTGGCTCTGCAGCTGGGAGCCACCACCACTGAACTTTAGCAAGTTGAGCAGATTGGCAGTGCGGTCCGAGTTGTTAGAGGGCATGCTCATATTGTTAACAGGCGGCGTGGGAGCCGGAGGCATGTCTAAATTGTCCATGGCGCGAGCCCAAGGAAGCGGAGGCGGACTCGAGGAGAGCTACCGCGTAATTTGGGGGTGCTTGGGGGAGGATGATTCAGAGTCAGAAAGAATGGCGGGGAGCGAAGCGGAGACTGGATGAAAGCAAAGCAGACGGGCCGACCAGATTCCGAGAGCGCGCCAAGTGCAGATGAAGGGAGATGAAGAAGAAGACGAAGAGAAGGTGAGACGAAGATAGCGAGAGATGAGGTAGGTGGTTAATTGGGAAGAGAAGAGAAAGAAAAAAAAATAACAAAGGTTGCGGGTGATGACGGTGAAAGAGGCCAAGGTACAAGGTACAAGCAAGGTCCGGTAGTAGCGGGCGTTTAGAGGCTGGCGTGTTTGAGTGCGATAAATACAGTGGTTGCTTGCTAGTGTTTGAGGCGGCCTCGGGGAAGCAATCTCACTCAATGCCTCTTTTTTTTCAAGGTGAGGTGTTGATAAAAGTGGCAGAAGCTGTCGGTGGGTGGCAGCCCAAAGCACACACGTTGCCCAATGCTACGGGCAGTGCAGTGTAGTGCAGCGCAGTGTTGATGTTTCCACCTCACTATTCCCGATTGCAAGGCAACGCACAGAACTAGAGCTAGGGAGTGACGTGGTTGATTTGGGGTGGTTGGGTGGTGCGCTGTGCTTTGTTGTTGTTGCTGTGGTGAGTATCAAGCACCATAATCAGTTATTTTCCGGCTGATATTACTGATTGCGAATGAACAATTCAAGGCTATAGCAATTCCTTCGAACAAGTATCGGATGATAATACGGTATGTTTGATTCAATCGTGCTTAACACTCGGTCAGCAGTGGCTGCTGCAAAGCGAGGAACTGGTTTGGCTGGATATTGGTTGCGTCGCGCCCAGACTGCCAGCTGTCAAGTCACCGCCCAATGGTTAAGGATTGCGACACATTGTACATAATTGGTGACTCAGAGTGAAGAAGACAGCCTAGGATTGAATCGAGCCTAAAGAAACCGACCCTGGCTGTTGCATATGCAGCTGCATGTATTGGATTGCAGCCAACATACATAGACTTGTGCTGACTGCAAGTCTTACTTCCGCCAGTATTGCCATGCAACCTAGTACATGTGAGGAAACATCAAGAGATACATGTTTTAATTCCAACTACTACTTGGTTTGCAGCAGGTCAAGTATCATAGGTACTCATTAGAACCTATATCTAGGTACATATGAGTTCCATCCTCCCTGCTGTTCCAGGACTTAGCCCAGGTACCAATGCTCCGTACAAATTAAATATACCAAACCCCTCATACGTCATGTCTAGCAACAGCACCTCTGTAGTCTAATTATCTCAAAATGGCTTCAAACTACTGTACTGTACATTACCGAAGACCGCTAGCACTAACAACTCCAACGCCGTGATAACTCCGTCCCACTCCGTCCCTGTATCAGGACTCGAGAGCCGCAAAAAGGCCAGCGCTAAACCCAATCGAGTATTCCCCTTCTCCTCAAACGACGTAACACCTCGCAACTTGCCGACCTAGCGAGTCTTGAACTTGAAACCAAAACCCGACCTCTATCGAATGCGCCCGCGCGCAAGACGCAGCTGCACCGACGAACTGCTCCCAGGCTTTGGATATATAAATATCTCGTCCCCTGACCTACCGACAACTCTGCGCGCAACAACACCATTAGTAGCCCATCATGTTCTGTCTTCGCAGGTAAAACGCCCCCCGACATCTCCCGTCGATGTTCCTACTCATGATGGCTAACTCCCGTCGCAGCTGGCTCCCCCTCCTCTTCATCCCGACAAACGCCTCGCCCGCCTTCATCTTCCTCTTCTTCATCTGCACCTACTTCCTCAACCGGCCCTGCGTCTACTGCTCCATCCTGCTGCTCATCCTCTTCCTCACGTCATGCAACTGGTCCGACCGTTGCTTCTTCGACTTTGGCAGCAACTGGTTTCTCCCGCGCCCTACATCTCCCACCCAGGTCCCTTCCGACGAGCTTGGCGATGCCGCCTTCAACTCGACCGCCTTCGATATGGTCAACACCACAGTTGCAGCCATTATAAAATCTGCCGGCGAGGACCTCGCTACCAGGAGGGCTGAGTGGTCGGGCTTGGGAATCGAGTGGCTGAGGAATCTTCTGGGCAAGAGGGAGTGGAGGATCGACTGCATGGATATCTATATTCGACTATAGTCTCAGCAGAGGTAGTAATTGTTTTCAGGGTTCAGAGATATTAGGGAGGCAGGTAAAGCCTTGATGTACCATCTCTCACATCTAAATCATACTGTAATACAGATCTAACAACAAAACGTCACTTCACAAGCAGACCAGAGCGATCAAAAGTCGTAACATAACATATCTATTCTCATCATATTGGCTAGTTCCCATAACAGGTTTCTAATTATGTACCCTTCATGCATCATTCAAACTATTGGCCTCGCCAAGCATACAAAAACACAAATATCCTCATTCTTCATCAAAAACGACAGCATCCTAGGTATATCCTTCGTAGCAACTTACATCAAGGCATGTAAAACGTGGCATCGCTCGACAAATCGCTTCAAAGCTCCTGCTCATGCTCCGCGTCTTCCAAATGCTCCGCAGTCTCAATACTCAAGTCCTCGTCGGCAAGATCAGCTTCCTGGTCATCACTGAGAGGCTCTTCAACTGGCGACACAGTTTCCTGAGCGGGCTCTTGCTCGTTCTCGATAGGGACGGCATCTTCAGCTGGAAGGATGGTTTCCTCAGCAGGCAATGCAGCCACTTCCAAGGGAGCCTCGCCCTCACCAACAGGAGTATCAACCTCTTCGACAAGGGCTTCGGAGTTATATACGACAACCTCTGCCTCAACAGGTGCCACGCTCTCCTCGGCCCGCTCTTCCTCAACGGGCTCCGCCAGTTCCGTCTCTTGAGGGTACTCGGTTACTCTGACAGTAGCAGTCTCAACAGCAGTGACCGTTTCCACAACACGCACAATGCGTTCCGAGCAAGTGTTCTCGCTTCCGATCTGGCTATCAGCGGACTCGGGAACTGGAGAAGAAGAGCCATCGATTACTTTCTTAGCCTCAACAGCTTCAGAGTCTTCTTCATCGACAGTGTTCTCCTCAGTAGCAGCAAAGCTGTCAATAAGGAGAGTCCCTTGTGGAGCAAAAGTGTCCTCAACAACCACATCCTCCTCGGGGAGTTCAGCCGGAACACTGCTTTCAGCCACGCTGTCCACAGAAGCGGCGATCTGCCTCATCATCCCAGGTGTCTCTGCGGCCATCCTCTGCGTCACTGTGACAGTAGGTACCCTGACGTCACTGACAACAGTCTGAAACGTCCTGGGATCCTGCTGGGGACCGGGACCAGGGCGGATGGCAAGGAGTAGAATGAGAACGCTCAGCAAACCGATCAAGATGTTCTTCTTGTCCTGGAACGCTACACGTGCGGATTCAGCAAGTAGTTCTGACAGGGTAGCGTTCTTCATCGCCTCCCGGCGTTCCTCGGTTGAGAGAGAGCGAGGTGTGCCGTGTGTGCAGTCGGCAGTATGGGGATTGGCAGAGGGGTTACTGCGCTCGGTATATGGCTGTTCATGGTGTGCGGGTTCGGGCTGAGCCTGGTGCGCGGAGAAGGATCGCTGGGCATCTTCGTGATGCTCCTCAGAAGCAGGGGGAACATCGCCGTAGATCTCTCCGAGTCTCTCTTCCTCGTCGTCATTAGAGTCTGCGGGTTCTTCAGGGGCAACAGATGGATCTTCGACTTGAGAAGCCTCAGGCTCGGGCTCAGCACCAGTTTGTGCTTCCTCTGCCAGGCTCCTTTCGCGTTCTTCCTGGAGGTGCTCATCAATGTCCTTCTCGAGCTCATCGAAAGATTGGTTCTTCTCTGCATCGATAGGATCTTCTGCAGGCTCCTTGATAGACTCCTTGGTGGTGTCGGCAACGTGCTCATCCACAGGGTCTGTTGCATCTGGGGCGTGGCTTTCGTCGTGATGAGATGGATCGTGAAGCGACTCGTTATGTGCAGAGTTATCATGGACTGACTCTGCATGGAGCGACTTGTCATGAACAGATTCGTGAAGTGACTTGTCATAGTGAGACTCATCTCGGTGCGACGCGTCGTGATGAGACACATGGCTGTGCCCTTCCAGAGGAGTCTCCCCTTCACCAAGGTTTGTGTTTCCTTCATCAAAACGGCTCTCGCCTTCATCCATAGTAAGGTCCCCAACATGGTTCCTAGACTCCCCACGTCTCCTCGACAGACGTCCTCGCTCCCGTGATTCAAACTCCCGCTGCTCCTCCTCCAACCTGACGTACCTTTCCTCCTCTTCCGCTTCTCTCATAGCCAACTCCCTCTCCTGATCAGCTTCCAATTGCACGAGCTCATGCTGAGACACTGCATCGACAAGAGGCTCAATCTCGACATCGACTCGCTCCATCTCCTTCCAGCAAGCTGCCCAGGCGCCACCACGGATCAGGCCGTTGCTAGCATATACCTTGACGCGGAAGATCTTGCCCTGGCCGAGCGACTCGTAGCGGATATCTGAGCGGCACATCTTGCACCAATGTGTAGGCTTTGGCTTGCTGTGGCGGCTGGAGCGACGCTTGCTGTAATCATCTTCACCATCGTCATCTTCCTCGTTGCTGTCTGATTCTGACTCTGACCCCTCCTCCCCCAGCGTCATCACATTCGAGGGGCCGAGGTAATGACCACACTCAAGGATACGGGCACGATGCCTCACAGGGAGCTCAAGGGCCTCCAGCAGCCTCTCCTCAAGGATCTCATAGTCATTCTGAGGGTGAGGCAGCAGGATACCACGCTCGACAGTTGTGTCGCCCATGCGGTCCTGTAGCTGTCGCCAAGCATCGCGGATAATCTTGCATTCCTGGCTCAGCTCTTCCGGGTCCGCGTTCTCCAGCACCTCACCCCAGGGCCATCGCAAAGGGAGTAGTGTGACGTGTAGAAGAACAAGAGGCGGTGTAGATCTCTTAAAGCGCGGCGGTGTCCTCTTGGGAGAGTATTGCTCTGAGTAGCGAGGAGAACCAATCCTAGATGAAGATGCAAGGGGTGCCCGGCGATTTGATCGAGGAGATCCCTGCACTGACGCCGGAGGTGATGACATCTGCATAGCCTTGACTGAGGCGGGCGAGTGAAAGATGGGGCGAGGATGACCTCTAATGGTTGGAATAAAGTCCTCGTCTTCTCTTTCATATTCAGAAAATCCAGAGATACCAGAAACTCCCGAAATGCGAGGCGACTTCATCCGGGACATGGCATCTTGGGCTTTGCGATGATCGGTCTCTGAGATAGAACCCATTGAGCTTCGAGGGCTGCGGTCACTAAAGACATCGTCCTCTTGCTCGTGATGGGAGCTGTTTTCGGCCTCATCCACACCCCTCCTGACACTCTCTGCAGTTGAGGCCATATCGTCAGTTTCAGAGTAGCTATTCAACGACTCGCGGTGGTGGTGGTTATCAATCTGGGAGACGATATCACGGGCCGCTTCATGTACGGCTCTAGTGCGACCGGAATGTCGACACTCTGAGCAATCTGACCCAGAGGAAGCAGAAGACACCCGTCGAGACTCGGAGCGGTCTGACTCGGTTTCTGAGAAGCGTCTCTCTTCGTTACTCTCGGCAGCAAGGTCTTCGACCTCGACTTCGGAGAGTTTAGAGGTGTCCTGCTCGACAGTCTCGTCTTCTGTAAGGTCCTCAGCGGGAGTGTCCTCGACAGGAATGTCCGCAGGAGGGGTCTCTTCAGCTGGAATGTCCTCGACTGAAGTATCGGCAGTAGTGTCGTCAGCAGCGACGTCTTCAACAGAAACAGCTTTTTCTTCGTCGTTGGCCTTTGCGTCATCTAATGAAGTCTCTGGTACTGTTGAATCGGCCTCAGCCTCAGACTCGGACTCGGACTGTACTGATTCGTCTGCCTCTGTCTTTGGCTCCTCTGGCTGCTCTTTTGTATTGTCTTTGACTTCAGATTCTTCTTTGGTGTCTTCTTCAGCTTCTACTTCAGGCTTTGCCTCAGCCTCAGGGTTGGATGGTTCCTCCTTGGCGGCTGGTGCAGCCTCTGGCTCGGCTGGCTCTTGGCTGGGCGATTCCTTGTCCTCCTCAGCCTCTTGTGGTGTTAGAGTGGGTTTATCTTCCTCCTCTGTCGCTTCAGCCACAGGCTCAGTCTTGGCCTCGGCGGTCGAGTCGGTCTGGCTGTCTTTATCAGAGTCGGTGTCGGTGTCAATGTCAATGTCAATGTCCTTGACAGTCTCGTTCTGTTGGGCGTGGTCTGGTTCCACTTCCACCTTTGGCTCCTCGAGGCCCTTTGGTTCGTTATCGTCCATAGGATCGCTCAAGCACGACGGGTCGAGGTGAATATCAAAATCGAGGTCCTCGGCCCTATTACGACGGGGCATCTGAGGGTGGAGGAGCAGGAGGCGGTCTGTCTCTTTGCCTGAGTGTGTGCCGGGTTTGCAGTGACACAGACAGGCAGGCACACAAAAGTGGGATAAAAAGAAAGGGATGTGCAAGCGAGGAAGAATAAACGAGCAAGAGGGTTCTTCCTGGAATCGTGCAGGTATTATCTTGAAGCGCTGGGTATTTGTGGCAGCGGATGGTTGGTCAAGAGCCCATGAGAGACCCCGGCCTTTGTTTACCTTTGTTGCTGGGTCGACAAGACCGCCTCTGTCCGCCGCATGGACTGTTGATCTCGATGGCGCGACAACGGGAGGATTGGCAAACAGGAAATGGGTTTTTGTAATTGATTATTTCATCAATTGATATCTAATGAGTATTCTACTGATATTCAATTAAATTTCTCTTGTCTTGGTGAAGAAACCTGTGTCTTTTTACTGTCATTTGCGTATTATGTAAGCGGTGATAGCTCATAGGGGCTCTAATACCTATACATCTGGTCATACATATAGACTATATGACTTTTCTATAGCCAGATATATATATAAGGTTAAGAAGGCATATATATATCCCCTTAGTGTTTCCTTTATTTTAATAGCTAAGCTTATATAAGCCTTATATATATAATAAAAATATAATAAAATATTAAACTTTTTTTAAGATTTTTTAATATATTTAGCTTATTAATATTATTTTATATAAAGCTATTATA